>LGRX02003818.1:0-39371 GCA_001247695.2 Cymbomonas tetramitiformis | reverse complement strand
CGGTACCTAATCCCACTGTCTTGGTAGATGAGTTGGCGTGTCACGACCTGAAACTGTGAACGCGGCTCGTGTCACCGAGCACGAGCAGATCGAACTAATTCAGAAAACTGGATGTTATGTGTCACAGTACAGCGAGCGGAGCGAGAGGTGCTGTGTCACATAACTCTGGTTATGTGACAGACTGGAAAGGAGGTACCACTGTGTGGTATAAGGTTTCGAACTCTGTGAGAGTTCGGATCCGCAGTTTGATTTGTTTCAAAGAAGGGTGGTTTTTATTCAGGTATTTTTCATTACGTCTTTTGAAGCGATAATTCGATTTTACGTATGGACGAGTTTTCTGACAATCAGTTAGAGAAGAAGATCGCACTCGTGAAGGCGTCCTCAGAGTATGCAATTTATAAGGATAAGCTTTCCGCCTTGATACCGAATTTATCCGAGGGCGACAGAGCAATTCAGTCCTACCTTGCGACTTTGATTTGTGAGCAGCGTTGCAGGGCAGCGAAAAATGCGACGGGACTCGACTCAATTTTACAATCGGTGAGGGCGATAGAGCCCACTAGAAGAAAGCTGCAACGCCCTGTTTCTTGGTTATCGGGCGGTTACGCTCACTCGAAGGCAGGTGGCGCGAGAGTAGAGGATTTATCTTGTAAGCGTCAATTCGAGAGTGTAGACAAAGTGGATTCGTTTTTGTTCGAAGCTAAGACGCAGGTGGATTCGTTGCTTTCCGAGCCGGATTCTTTTGGGGAAGCTCAACTCTCAGCGTTGAAGGAAGCGCGTGCTACTTTGGAGGATGGTATCGCTTGGGTAGAAGGGCGTGCGCAGGTAAATCATATCGCTTTTCAGTTCGGATGGCAAGTTGCGCAAGAGTTTGATGACAAGCCAATTGTTCAGAAAGAGGAGGATCAGCAGCGCCTTAAGAAGGCAAGGAAAATTATTGCCACGAGGCAGGCCGAGAGGGCAAGTGCTGGGTGGCCCTAAGGGCGTGCGTTGATTCGAATGATATAGCGGCTTCCAGCCCTCTGGGAATTGTTTTCGTTAACGTTGCTAATTCCTGGCGTATGGCTTTGGACAGCTTGGCTTATCGCCAGCTTGGATAGCTCGGCTTATCGCCAGCTTAGATAGCTCGGCTTGCGTGGTGTGGACTCCTACAACCCGGATGTGCAGTACAATCCGATGAACACGGCTTTGTACTGGGGGTTTTGGGAATTCGGCGTCAAGGAGTAAGTCAAATACCTCTTAGCCGGCACGGAGCTCGCCTCAACATGTGCTCCCGAACACAAGAAGATTCTCGCATCCTTGGCGGTGGATGTTTCAAAGGTTTCGAAGAAGGCAGTTGACTGCGCCGCAAAACTAGGAAACTAGGAGGGCACGGATCTCGCTTCCACATGCGATGCCCGACACCAGATGATTCTCAAGTCCTTGGCGGTGGATGTTTCAAACGGCTTGAAGAAGGCAGTTGACGGCGCCGCAAACAGTTAGGAAAGTAGGAAAGTAGGAAAGCTACGAATAACTAGGCGAAATAACGGGACACTCGAAACACCTAGATGTAAAGCCGTACTAACTTTTTAAAGTGTGTATTCATATGGACATGCTACTACACATCACCCTAGGTGAACGGGACCGACGCTCCCAACCCGGGGTGATGGAAAGCGTGGCTCAAGGCCAACGAGACCGACGCTCCCAGCCCGGGGTGAAGGAAGCCGAGGCTCAAGGTGAACGAGACCGACGCTCCCAACCCGATGATCACATCTCGCCGCATTATTCCATCTCACCGCATGGTCACATCTCACCGCATGATCACATCTCACCGCATCATTACATCTCACCGCATTATTTCATCTCACCGCATCATTTCATCTCACCGGGGTGAAGGAAGGCGAGGCCGCAGGAGCGCAGCAGAAACGTCAAGATGAAAGGCGAGACGAGTTAGAACGGCGAATGCGCGTAAACGAAACCCTCCCAGAAGCTTCAGCCTTCCCAACCCCGCAAGACTTGGCGGGATTCGAGCAATGGCCAAACATCGCGGTTGCTGCCTTATGGGACAGCAGCAGCAGAATCAGGGTGCTAAGGATGGGTCCGGCAAACTCATCAACACGATCAACACCTTGGTTAAGGAACTGAAGAATCAGCACAGCATTAATGCAACAGTTGCAACTCCAGCTCCAGCTTCAGCTCCAGCTCCTCAGGGAAACTCTCAGGGTACTGCACAGGTACCAGTGTTGAGAGCACCCCCAAGATAAATCAGCCTGAAGATGCCACTGAAGCAAGTGGCCGGGTTGAGAGTATCTCAGAAGAAGTCCTTTCCAGTCTGACATTGCAGTTTCAGCAGATGGACACTCCCTCAGAGCACATCGCACAGATGCAGTCTCAAACAGCACAGCTGAAATCACAGAAGAAGCTGTTGTTGTACAAAGGGAAAGTATATGGACAGAGTACTCACATTTTGGTAGATCCAGGAGCTACATCGTCTTTCATTGACAGCGAACTGCACGTTGAGCAGTGCAACGCTGCTCAGCTTGGTATAGCACCCACAGACTCTTCATCATTTTCAGTGGGATTGGCTGGAGGAAGCCAACTACCATGCACATCCTATCTTCCCAAGGCTACATTTACGCTGGGTAAGTATAAGGATACAGAAGATTTCTACATCATTGACATGAAACCATTCACTGTCATTCTGGGTCAATATTGGTTGGAGAGGAGAAATCCACACATTGACTTTCAGACCAAAAATCTGACGATCACTAGGAAGCATTCATCAGGCTCCAGTATTCGCACAGTATTATCCAGAGTTGAACAGACTCCAGGCTCAGATGACCTTCCTGAAATGGAATTGGTCAGCGCCACCACCATGAGAAAGCACCTTCGTCGTATTCGATCCAGTGGTTCGGCTGAAGAAGCCGTAGCTTATCTCTTCTTTCTCTCAGAGGTCGACGGTGAACTGGTCTTTACAGCATCAGACACAGACACCACTATGGAAGACCCCGAGGTCACAGCAGCACGTGATCAAATGAGAGAAGACTTTTCAGACATATTCCAGGAGGATCTTCCAGCTGGTCATAGGCCAGAACGGTTTGAAGGTGGTTATCATCGAATCGACATTGAACCTGGGCATAAGCCACCATCACAGCCAGTACGTACCATACCAGTACCCATGATGGAAGAGCTCAAACGACAGATCATCAAATATGTCGACTTGGGTATCCTTCGTCCGTCATCATCTCCATATGGATGTCCTATCATTTTCGCTCCTAAGCCAGGTGGGAAGTGGAGGATGTGCTGTGATTATCGAGCCCTTAATAACATCACAATTAAGGACACGTATCCATTGCCACCTCACGACACCCTTCTTGAACAGCTAAAAGGTGCACGATGGTTTAGCAGATTTGACTTCAATCAGTTTTTCCATCAGATCCCTATACATCCAGATGACATTCACAAAACAGCTATTCGCACCAGATACGGTTCCTATGAGTGGACAGTCATGCCTTTCGGATTGACCAATGCTCCTGCAACAGCTCTACGTGTAGGAAATCGGGCATTCTTCGACTTCATCGATCGGTTCCTTGTCATTTTCATGGACGATACCATCGTATACAGTCCGGATTTTGACAGCCACGTGAGTCATGTCCGACAGTTTCTCCAGCGTTGCAGAGAACACCAGTTCTTCATCAGGCCTTCCAAGGTGGAGTTGTTCGTCAGATCTATAGACTTCATCGGACATCACATCTCTGAAGCAGGCTTGTCCATCATCGAAGACAGAATCCGAGCAGTTATGGCAATTCAGCCTCCAGTGTCTTATGGTCCTACCGTTGGAAAACAGCCTCTACGCCGTATGGCTAAAGATGGCAAGTCATCCCTTCGGTCATTCTTGGGCATGGTCGGTCAATTCAGGAGATTCATACCAAAGTTCTCCAAAGTTGCCGAGCCGCTCAATCGTCTCCTTAAAGATAATGCAGAGTTTGTCTGGGAATCTGAGCAGCAGCAGGCATTTGATAACCTCAAAAGTGCCATCTGTAACGCTCCAGTACTACAGCTTCCAGATCAGAAACTGCCATCTATTATGGAGGTCGATGGATCAGGCACACACGTTGGTCAAGTGATACTCCAGGATCAAGGAAAAGGTATGAAGCCATGTGGTTATCACAGCGTCACTCTATCCGATACACAGAGACGTTGGCCTATTCCTGAGATCGAGCTATTTGCCATTGTGGAGGGCTTCCGATTCTTTCGCCACATCTTGTTGGGAGCTCCTGAGACCATTGTACGCTCAGATCATCAGCCACTGGTTTATTTCCAGACCAAATCCACACTGAGCCCCAAACAGGCAAGGTGGTTGGATGAGCTCTCCGAGTGACCTCAATTTTGTACCATAAAAACCATTAAATCTAATGCACAACCTGCACTTGCATGTTCTCGACTGTTAAAATGCGGCTTTTTAATCCTA
The DNA here is from genome assembly GCA_001247695.2 of Cymbomonas tetramitiformis. Taxonomy (NCBI): domain Eukaryota; kingdom Viridiplantae; phylum Chlorophyta; class Pyramimonadophyceae; order Pyramimonadales; family Pyramimonadaceae; genus Cymbomonas; species Cymbomonas tetramitiformis. The sequence goes on along the minus strand of LGRX02003818.1, from coordinate 34,924 downwards.
TCATGAGGTAAATAAGGCAATATCATTTTCACATGAGAATATCATTTTCATCGAATAGTGTGTTATCGCGTGGGTGGACTCGAGCGGACTCCTGGTAGAGTGCCAGAGCCGTACCGTTGAGGACGCCCTTGAGGATGATGAGGATGAGCTCGTTCAAAGACCAGTGGTACTCGAGGTACTCGTGCTCGAGGTCGAAGAGCTTGTCGTACTCGTAGTGGGAGATGGGGGACAGGACGTGGCGAAGATTACCAAGAAGGACCGCGAAGTCGGTCTCGGAGTCAAGGCCGTCGAGTGTGTACCCCTTCTGCGGCTTGAAGCCATGGGAGCGGAGGACTTTCACGAGTTCTTCACCGTAGGTGAAGGCGTAGTCCATCCTCTCGGAGTACTCATACCTGTTGTGACGCCCGGACTGGGGTGGACTCCCAGACCGAGGCGTCTCGATGAAATTCGGCGGAGGTGGCAGCCAGCGAGATAAATGTCGGCTTGCTGATCAGCGCGGACATGCGCACCACCGGATCGGGATTTTGCACCGGTGTGCGGGAACCCCTTTGTGGAGAAGGGGCCGCAGAGCCAGGGAGTGCAGAACCCGCAAGGGAGCCAGATGCAGCCGCGGCGGCACGCGCGGAGCAGATGGACTCCACCACAGGTCGAGGGCTTCGGCGATTAGACACCATAGCTGGAAGTACGTAATCGGGAATGTTGGAACTTGCGTAAAAACAACGGGGCACAACTGTAGCCCAAATTGTCAACGGTTTGGTGATGAAATTTTGAACGCGGCCGCGATCTTCAACGGTGGCCGAGGTCGAGATGTAGTTGCTGACGGCGACGTGCGTCAGTTGCCGGCGACGTGCGGCGGTTACAAGGAGTTTCGACGTGCACTCCAGGGATCCAAAGCAATAAACGAACACCCACAAGTAATGGCCGATAACCTGACAAGAAGCGAGATATATATATGTCGATATATATGTCGAATGCGTGTGTGCAAAACAGTCTCGCAGGGGCAGGTGTTCTCAGATACTAAGATGATATAAAATACCGAGGTGAGTGTTTTATAGCACACCGTGACAACCGTGACAACGGACACTGATGACACATCGGGCTGAGGGGTGACAGACAGGAGACCCACTGTGCCCCCCCCCCTTACAGTGGGGGTGGCAAGATTGGGCTCCCCGTGAAAGAGGTAGTTATCGCTGCCACGTCAGACGTATATGCTCTGGACTGCGCCTCCGGCACAGTCCAGAGCATATAGTCTGACGTGGCAGCTATAACTAGCTTGTCGCTCGCTCGTCTTCGACTGATCCTACGGTCGTACTGCTCGCTCAGACCCGAATGCTATTTCTTGCCACGTCACTATCATAACTTTTGAGCTCTGTTTCCAAATCCTCGATGCTGTTCGACATTTTGCTCTCTCCTCCTCCCGAAATTTGGAAACGAAGCGACAGCATCGAGCATTTGGAAACAGCATCGAGCAGCCCGCGACAGCCCGCGACAACCCGCGACAGCCGATTCAGTCGCGTTTTTTGCGCGGTTCGGCACGATTGTTCTCTTTTGGCGACCTTTCGCGTGAATCGGCTCCCATAAGCTTCCCTTGTGCGAAGGTGGGATAAGGCGAATGGCGTTCCCACGGTGGTAGGGGCATAAAGCACCCTTGCGCCCGTCCTAAGCATCCCGTCCTAAGCGCTCGACGGTCGCGACAGCTCGCGATTCTGAATCTGACCTGCTCGTCGGTTTTCTGAATTACAGAGCTCCGCGATTTAATCGGGCATTTCCAGCATTTTTAATGCCGCGATAAATTCGGCCGCCATTCGTTTTCCCGTAAGATCTGTCATACTGAGACACATTACGTCTGTATGATCGCGCTTGACACACACCCAGTGAGACACTTTGCGTCCAGAGAGACACTCTACGTCTGTTAATGAAGGGAAAGGGAAAGGCAAAGGGTTTAAGATTTAGCGGCAGTAGGAATAGTTTTCAGAAGCATATGAAAAGTATTCTAGTGCTTCTGAAAACTATTCCTACTTCTTCTATATCCTAAACCCTTTGCCTTGCCTTTTACTGCTGCACGCGACCGGCAAGCATCTTTGAAACTTCCGAGTTTCAAAGATGCGTTTTGTATTTTGGGTGCACCCTAAAATTACATGATTCAAATTAAGTGTTGAATATTCATTGTAATATGAGTCACCGTGCGAGGTTGCAAAGGCATCGGGACAGAATCTACGAAACTGTCCTATGCCTTTGCCTTTGGGTTTGGGTTCGAACGTACCCAAACCCAAAGATGGCAAACAGCCGAGGGCTTCCCGTGCGTCCTAGCGCACGAAACTTGGCACAAATACTGCCAAGATACATATCTTTAAGTTACCTGAAGCTCAAGGCTTCAAGTTACTTGTGCGCGAAACGCGCAATTTATTTCTAAGGCGGATGTTTTGGGTTTGGGTTTGGGTTCGAACCCAAACCCAAAGATGCCAAACAGCCGAGGGCTTCCCGTGCGTCCTAGAGCACGAAACTTGGCCCAAATACTGCCAAAATACTTATCTTTAAGTTACTTGAAGCTCAAGGCTTCAAGTTACTTGTGCGCGAAACGCGCAATTTATTTTTAAGGCAGATGTTTTGGGTTTGCGTTTGGGTTCGAACCCAAACGCAAAGATGCCAAACAGCCGAGGGCTTCCCGTGCGTCCTAGAGCACGAAACTTGGCACAAATAATGCCAAGGGATATATCTTTAAGTTACCTGAAGCTCAAGGCTTCAAGTTACTTGTGCGCCCAACGCGCAATTTATTTCTAAGGCAGATGTTTTGGGTTCGGGTTTGGGTTCGAACACAAACCCAAACCCAAAGATGCCAAACAGCCGAGGGCTTCCCCTGCGTGTGCATGTGTGTTAACTCATATGAAATATTACATGGAATACATGTGAATATCCCGCACAAACGGGAAGCGCTCGGCTGTTTTGTAATTTTAGGGTGCACCCAAAATACAAAACGCATCTTTGAAACTCGGAAGTTTCAAAGATGCTTGCCGGTCGCGTGCAGCAGTAAAAGGCAAGGCAAAGGGTTTAGGATATAGAAGAAGTAGGAATATTTTTAGAAGCACTAGAATACTTTTCATATGCTTCTGAAAACTATTCCTACTGCCGCTAAATCTTAAACCCTTTGCCTTTCCCTTTCCCTTCATTAACAGACGTAGAGTGTCTCTCTGGACGTAAAGTGTCTCACTTGGTAACACGAGAGTGTGTCAAGCGCGATCATACATACGTAATGCTGGAAATGACACCCTGACTAGTTCGTACAGTCAGGTGTCATATTCAGTGTGTCATCTTCGGTGATCAGCTTGTGTGACAAACTCAGTATATATGTCTATTATCTGAGTTTATCTTGGTTCGTTGTTTCACCGTCGGCAGCGTTCCCCCTCGTGCACTGCTGAGTTTTTAGCAGGTTATGGGACCACTTCACGCTTGCGTGTTGTGTATTTTAGCGTAGAATCTTATTTATTTTCATCTTATCTTTCGGGAGAGTGTGTCCACGCCTTGTGGCTCACTCAGATTCGGATTCTTCGCTCGAGCTTTGAACTCGCGGTTTGCGAGGAAATTAGACGGAGTGGTGCTCTACGGATTTTCTTGGGTTGTTTCCACACTTATTTTCGTTATATTCTATGGATTCTTCTCAGATTTCTTCGAGTGAAGAGCTCCTAGCTCTTTTGGATTCTATTGACACTGGTTTTGCGAGAATCTCGACTCTCAAGAGGTCTCAGTTGATCTCTTTGTGTACTTCCATGAGCGAGGCTATTGCGCTTTTCCGCTCACCGCAGATTTCTCGGCAGAGTTTGACCGCAGACCCGCCGATCATTTTGGAGATTATTGTTTCAGAGGGCACACCAGTTGGTGGTGCTATTTCCGATGATGTTGCGGGTTCCGCTATTTCTTTCTGTGAAACAGGCGTCGGAGATTCGCCGGTAATTTTGGCAAATAAATCAGTTTCCACTCAGATTACTTCCACTAGACCCTCACCTAGTATCCCTAGGGTGAGTAGCGCGCACGCACAGGCCCCTCCTGTGCGTCGTGAAGTTCATTACATTCACGCGCCCCTTATGCCTGGGCCTCCTTCTGCGGACATCGAGGACCAGCATTTTGAGCAGTATGACAGTAGTGAGGAGGATGAATCGGAGTACCCCCCTGGGTATTACGATGATTCGGACAGTTGTGAGGAAGTAGAGGAGGAGCAGGATGGCCACTTGGCCGCTCCGTATTTTTCGTCCGATCGATTGGAACAGGATGAAACCCTGGACACAGGTTTCCAGGGCGACTCTTATGGCGGAGTTTTAGAGCCCCATGTTGGGGATGAATTTTTACCGCAGAATGATTTTTCGGTTGGCACTGTTTCCTATGTAAGAGATGCTATTCTTGAGAACGAAAATTTAGAGCATTACGAAGGGTACACCGCTGAGGAGTGGGCGGCTTGGGATGCTGGAGCCCATGACTCTTATGTCTCTGGTGGTGCACAATTCGACGATGAGAGTTCTTACTATGAGGAGGAGTCTGGTTATTACTCTGATGACGGTTACTATTGATTTCTTTAAACAGACAGGCGGTGTTCCCTGCTACATTTCTCCACCACTTGCTGTAGTTTTGGGCTGCAGAATGTTGTTTTATTTCTCGCCACTTGCGGGCAGCTTCTCAATGTTAAGACGAACAATTTATAGGCAGGAGACCTTTGCAGTTCGCAGGATGTTTAGCTAAACCGACAGGCAGACTTATTTTTTTACATTCTCCATCACATGCAGACAGGCGAGATCTGTGGGTTCACCCACCACTAGCTGGCAAAGATAAATTTTAACCGGGCAGATTTTATTCTAGCAAGCTCCTAGCTTAGCATGTATTTTATGCTTGGCAGATATTCTCATCCACCACTTGTGACTTTGTACTAGCTCCTAGGCTTAACAATCTTGCATCTTACACTGTAAGCCTAGTAGCTAGGGTGGTGTGTTGTCACAAGTTGTCCACCTCAGATGAGGTGGTGTGCTGGAAATGACACCCTGACTAGTTCGTACAGTCAGGTGTCATATTCAGTGTGTCATCTTCGGTGATCAGCTTGTGCGACAAACTCAGTATATATGTCTATTATCTGAGTTTATCTTGGTTCGTTGTTTCACCGTCGGCAGCGTTCCCCCTCGTGCACTGCTGAGTTTCTAGCACGTAATGTGTCTCAGTATGACAGATTTTACGGGAAAACGAATGGCGGCCGAATTTACCGCGGCATTAAAAATGCTGGAAATGCCCGATCAAATCGCGGAGCTCTGTAATTCAGAAAACCGACGAGCAGGTCAGATTCAGGATCGCGAGCTGTCGCGACCGTCGAGCGCTTAGGACGGGATGCTTAGGACGGGCGCAAGGGTGCTTTATGGTAGGGGCGGGGTTGGGGAGGGAACACCATCCTTCCTACCTGACGCTTTTTGGCAGGGCCCTTACCATGTGCACCCACTATCGGGAAAGCCAATCAGAACATGCCAACTCAAAGATGCCATTGCAATACGACTTTTGTAAGTGCACAAATGGCAAATCACCATTGGTTGTCGATGACGAGCGAGCGACAAGAGGTAGTTATAGCTGCCACGTCAGACTATATGCTCGGAGCGTGCCGGCGCGAGTCCAGAGCATATACGTCTGACGTGGCAGCTATAACTAGCTTGTCGCTCGCTCGTCTTCGACTGATCCTACGGTCGAACTGCTCGCTCAGACCCGAATGCTATTTCTTGCCACGTCACTATCATAACTTTTGAGCTCTGTTTCCAAATCCTTGATGCTGTTCGACATTTTGCTCTCTACTGTAAATTTGGAAACGAAGCGACAGCATCGAGCATTTGGAAACAGCATCGAGCAGCCCGCGACAGCCCGCGACAACCCGCGACAGCCGATTCAGTCGCGTTTTTTGCGCGGTTCGGCACGATTGTTCTCTTTTGGCGACCTTTCGCGTGAATCGGCTCCCATAAGCTTCCCTTGTGCGAAGGTGGGATAAGGCGAATGGCGTTCCCACGGTGGTAGGGGCGGGGTTGGGGAGGGAACACCATCCTTCCTACCTGACGCTTTTTGGCAGGGCCCTTACCATGTGCACCCACTATCGGGAAAGCCAATCAGAACATGCCAGCTCAAATATGCCATTGCAATACGACTTTTGTAAGTGCACAAATGGCAAATCACCATTGGTTGTCGATGACGAGCGAGCGACAAATCGTAATGGCCTGACGCCAAGCTGACGTTCCAGGTTCCTGGTTCCACGTAAGAACACGTCGGAGCTCAATCGCATGGTCCAACGCCTGTGTCCACTCCAACTCAACAACGAACACTGGATCTGGAACTGGTGGAGCCGCAGCCATGTCACGTTTATGGATGGATGATTAGGTGTATGCAGGACAGACGTGATGACACATAGAGAAAGAGATAACGAATTCCATAGATTTATATGATTTAGATATTGCTAATTCTATGTTTAGAGCTCTACTGTATCGTGTATGTGTTCATGTTGTGATGTGGGAATTTCAATTTCGAATTTGGAAACATTGACATAGGCTACGGTGCGGTGCGGTGTCACATCCTTGTCATTATGATTATCATGTCATGTCAATGTCATACGTCATGTCATCGCTCGATTGTTCAGAGAGTGTTCAAAGTGACACACCCACGCCAGTCGCCACGCGCGACGCGACGCGCCAGTGACTGCATGGGTGACCCAGAACCCTCCACTCGACCGATGCAACCGTCATATGACGATCGATGGTGTTCACGACTTGCACTACAGTACATCTTTCGTTCGTGCTGTTGGCCAGTTGGCGTGTTGGGCCTTGGCATTGGGAGATCATCATCATGAAGATGATGATGATCATTGGATTGGGATACATAGATTGTTAACATTAAACATAGGTTAACACTTGAAGATATTAGCTGCTCGACGAAGTTGACGAAGCGGCAAACGTCAAGCTTTCGTCGGAAGTGACATTTATTTGTTCATACTTGTATTTCGGCAGACGTTGATCGTCAAGCTTCCCACCTTGACTTGTGCTGCGTTGGATTGAAACCCAGTATCATGGCTAATAACGAAACCTACGGAGATGGTTTGCCCTTTGGCGATCCCAACTGGTATCGGAGGTATAACAGTCCATACTACAAAGAGACGCATCGTGTGTGGCGCGAAAAAGTTCGCAAGTTCGTGGATGAAGAACTCACACCTTATTGCACAAAATGGGATGAACAGAAACGGTTACCTCGCGAAGTCTTCACAAAAGCCTATGAGGTGACCGGGCAATCACTGCATATGCATTCACGCCTTTGATAGTGGTTGCCGCTTCTGCCGTATGTAATTGAAGTTCCTTAGAAACGTGTGTGACGTGGTGCTCCAAAACGCCGCAGGCCGGTTTACTTCCAGGAGTCGTTGGCGCACCCTGGCCAACGGAGTATGCAGGTGCACCATAAGTATGAATTGGCTCTAAAGTTGTAGTTGTCTCGACCTTCTGCACGACTGACGGCAGTATATGCTACGCGTGGCATACGCCGCTATGCAATATGCATGTCTGAGCTATTCCCCGTGGTTCAAAAGTGCTAAATCTTGGTTGCCTATCACTATCCTGCGAGAAAAAACTGTGTGTTTGCCCTTCACGGCGTGGCTGGTATATAATGTTTTTATATTCTGCTCGGTTTCTCTCAGGACCCGGACCAGAGGACTATGATTACTTTCACGAGTTGATACTCGTGGACGAAATATGTAGGTGTGGTTCCGGAGGAGTTGTTTGGGGACTAGTCGAGGGCCTACAAATCGGACTTCCACCAGTTCTGCACTTTGGCTCCAAGAGCCTCAAAGACAGAGTGGCACCTGACTGTCTCCAGGTATGCGGCAAGCAAGTGAAAGTGGTATCTCAGCTGACCCTTATAGCGGATAGCTACGAAACTCTGATTTGGACTAGAACTGGGACTGGAACCGAAACGGAAAAATCTACGCGGGACTCTTTGGTCGAGTCCTGAATCTTGCCTGATTTGCTCTCCACAGGGGAAAGCGGTCATCTGCCTCTGCATTTCCGAGCCGTACGCGGGGAGTGACGTGGCTGCTTTGAGGTGTACGGCCGTGAAGGATCCGACTGGCAGTCACTACGTGGTGAACGGAGAGAAGAAGTGGATTACTAACGGCATGTTTGCCGATTATTTCACGGTACTCGTTACGGTTGTTTATTCCTCCTTTCCTCCTCCGCTCAGACCTCCACCAGCTGAATCGTCCCGTCAAGTCGTTCCGAGGATGATCTAAGGGTCGTGTCTTTTCAGGTGGCGGTCCGCACAGGAGGTCCGGGCAACAAAGGCCTCTCCATGCTCCTCCTCGATAAGAGCATGCCCGGGATTGAGTGTACTCAGATGCAGTGCACTGGTGTCTGGGCGTCCGGGACCGCCTATGTGACTTTCACGGACGTGAAGGTCCCCGTCGAAAATTTGATCGGAGTGGAAAATAACGGCTTCAAGCAGATAATGTATAATTTTAATCACGAGGTGTGCTAGCTTTTCTCATGCACCTGTCTAGCTAGGACCGATAGCTTCTCAGTTCACGAACACTCATTTTCCCCACAAGATGAGCTTCACTTCTCGTGGACAGAGCGAGCGCGGACACCTGTGGCACACGCATCATCATCTTTCCTGTGCGTTTTATGTTTCCTTCTTGCTTGTTATATTTTCAGCTGCCGAAGTCCACGGCGAGTTGAGTGGATGGGGTGTGACGAAATGCAGCGTTGGGGCTTCATCGTGCAAGCAAATCGATTTGCTCGGGTTTGCCTAGAGGAGTCGGTGAGATACGCCGCGAAGCGCAAGACGTTCGGGAAGAAACTTGTCGATCACCCTGTGATCCGGTGGAAGATAGCCGAGATGGCAAGGCAGGTGGAGTGCACGCACGCCATGCTCGAGACACTGACGTACCAAATGTGCACAATGTCAACAAAGGACGCAAACGAGCTCCTCGGCGGCGATACTGCCCTTATTAAAGTGCAAGCTACGAAGGTAACTCTCCTTGCCCTTAACCCCGGCGCAACTCGGAAATTGTGCTCGTCTTCAAAGCGCTTCTACTGTTTGTGGGGCTGCTTGAAGAGATTGCTGTTCTAGGATCGCTGCACATGCACTGGTTCGGTCTGCTCACGGCCTGTTGCTCCTGCGGGTTGGCTGTTTCGAATTTGTATCTGAGCTTTCATCACGGTGCGGCCGCAGACATTTGAGTATTGTGCCAGAGAGGCAGCCCAGATATTTGGTGGCGCAAGTTATGTGCGTGGCGGTCAGGTGCGCCGCCATATAATGCTTGCTACGAACCCTGTCATGCCCTGCTTATTCTTCCAACTTGCAAACTTGCCGAATTGGGTCGTCTTCCACTCTTATCTGAATAGCAGTTAGAGAACGTTGAGCTAGGCTTGCTGCCCAAACTTGAAGTCGTTTGTGGTATGCCGTGGTGCTAGAACTAGTCAAGATACTCGTAGGGTGTGGATAGTTCGGTGATTTTGTAAGTCAGACAAGGCTTGTTGCAGTAGTCGGGCCTTCGGGAGCTCTTTCAGTCTCTTAGTGCGAGGCACTGTATCGCGGCTTTGCCCTGCTTCTTTCATCCACTGAGGCGTTTTTGGGCTGACCGCGGTTGGTGTTCCGCACGCCACTCAGTATGTCGGTATGCCTGTCTTTCGCGGCTTCTGTTACTCACTTATTACTGTGTTTGAAGCATTCATGTGGATTATGGTCACATTCCATCACTTGCCATAGGTTCAGACTACACCGGTGTCAGATGTCGATGTATTAGATGCACCTCTCTCAATCGAAATTTTCCTTCCGTCTGCCAAGGGCTCTGAGGCAGTCCGGCATCCGTGAGTGATAAATTTGGACAACATCAGCAACTGTCTCTGCTGCAACGTTCTGTGATGCACTTGCACGTTTGCGATTTCTGAAATATTTTTAACGTCCGTCGAGGGCTTGCGTCGAGCTCTTGACGGTGCTTTTGCTTGGGCTTGTATGTTCTGGCTAAGAATGGCATTTTGTGGACTGAACTTTTGAAAAGCTCCGACTTAAAGCTTTGTCTTGGACCCGCGGGCTCTCCTTGTCCGGTCTGGAAGGCATATTTGACAGAGCTTTTGATGGACGGAACTTTTGCTGAATGCTTGAGCTTGGAACTCTGTTTTTGTGAACCTGCGATTTCTGAGAAACACAGCAATGCACGCCAGGGAGAAAAGGTTGAGCGCCTGCAGCGAGAAGTGCGAGCGTATGCTATTCCAGGTGCGCCCTCTGCGCTGTCAAGAAAAAGGCTTAGGTAGCCCCCTGCTTCCACCGTACTTGGATGTTGAGGTACATGGACATATTTTCCAAACATCACTTGTCAATCATTGCTATCTCCTTCCCGCACTCCGAGCACATTTCCCTGTTGTCTGGTGCTTTCCTTGTGTTAAAGTGGATCTCTCATTTATAAACGTACACTCTTTCCTATCTGTGCAGGTGGCTCTGAGGAAATCCTGTTGGATCTTGGTGCACGGCAAGCTATTAGAAACTCCAAGTTATAATAGCCCTAGAGTCATAAAAGTTTGCCCGGTGGCACTACAAACATGATGACGATAAGACTACAGTGACGCAGTACCCAATACCCAACATTCATTAGGCAGGTCAGGATATGCAACAAGCTGTTCTCTGTTAATTTGTTTTGGAGCAACGCTGCCAGGCGGGTTTTCCATTTCTATGATACTCAGGTATTGTGCGATGGCGTAAGGTCAGGTGCTGGCCACGATTGAAGATCAGTGGACCCATTCTCTAAGATCGCTCTTGGTAATTGTAAAGATATATATTTTCTTGCATTGTTTGTGGGAAGGTCCTGCTTGTATGGTTATGAGTGAGGACTTAGCTAGAATAGTCTCGATATAGCTGGGAATGAGCCCTAGCTGCAAAATACCGGCATGCGCAAAATATTGTGGAGCTTCTGTGACGGGAGTAATGCCTCCGGTCCCGATTAGGATTACCGTATACATTATAATCGATCAGGGCCGGACCAGTGTTGCTGAAGTCTGACATGTTGCCGGCAATTGCCGTCCGCTTTCGCTGGCTGGCGTCGGCCGTGACAAGTCGGGTGTGATGCGTGCAGTGAATTCTCCGTGAAACGAGAACACAGATCAGATAAGTAACCGTTCGTAACTGAGCTCCTGTCTGTTCCACTTTAGACATGCAAGTGCAAGGAACTCAAATGAAGAGAACAGTATCGCGTCAAAGTCTTGAGATGGAACGAATCGAGATTTCCTGATACTCAAAGCAACCTCGAAACAAAGCAGAATGGTCAAATTCGAGGAATCGAAGTTCGTCGACAGCCCATCCCTAATTCCAAGATATTGGATCGCTGCTTGTTTCTACACAGCTGCCCACAGAGTACATCGTCAAAATACTTTAAGCACACGTTTGGATAGTTTTTCGACGCTCTATACGCTTGATTAAGTCAGCAATGAAACACAAGGTGAACTACGTACCCACTGCGCCTTCCCTGCGCTTCCAAAGGCATGTCGCATTGCAGTTTCGGCTCCACAATGATCAAAACAACAGTTCACTTGCAGCAGCATTCACTTACTGTGCTATGTTGCCAAGTTGGGAATGAGGGCTCATGGGCTGACGAACCCGGTTGTCCGTACCAAACTGGCTTCCGGCTTCGGACCAAGAAAACATAATGGCCACGAGCTAAGGATGCATGTTTTTCACATTCGGATTTCTCGAGTGGGCGACAGCCATGCACGTCCTACCTCTGATAAATAAAACCGATGTCGTGTTCCGGGAGAAATGGCCGCTGGGACTCCCAACGTCGAACGGTCACCCTTGACTACCGTACACGGGTCATGGTTCCATGCCGTTAATATACTGTAAGCAGACGAAGATGCCCACTAGTGGCTGCAACGCAAGGGCAGCGAGACCGGTGGAGGACACTGGAGCAAAAGGGCCCATATTGGGACATGTCCCAATATGTGCCGGGCATATATTGGGACACTTTGGCACATATTGGGACACTTTGACACATATTGGGACATGTCCCAATATGTGTCCCTACTGTCCCACGTATGTGTCCCCACTGTCCCACGTATGTGCCTCAATCCGTTCCAAATCATGACTCGACTGTTCCGCGTGCGAATATTATCTACGTGGCATTAAATTTTACAGAGAGTGTATTAAAATCGGCATTCATCCCACATTAAATGCGAAAGGCGGGAAAATTCAAAGGCGGCGCAATCTTCGACAGCTTGGGTTTTCACAGACATTAAAACTCATGTTACTAAATAAAACAGTTATGTGGGGAAATCAGGGGGGAACAAGAAATAAATACATTAATGTATAAAAGAAATAGAGGGATTTTCGCAGGATAGGGCGGGTTAGGGTTATGGGGGGTGTTTTAGGGTTTTCGGCATTAAAAACAGCATTAACATGCATTACCCCCTTCCCCCATAGCCCTAGCCTGCGCCCTATCCTCTCAAGGAAAATCCCTCTATTTTCTTAATACATTAATGTGTTTGTTTTTGTTCCCCTGATGTTTCCCCCCTGTAACTGTTTTTTCAGTAACATATGTTTTGATACCTGTGAAAACCCAAGCTGTCGAAGATTACGCCGCCTTTGAATTTTCCCACCTTTCGCATTTTATGTGGGATGAATGCCGATTTTAATACACTCTCTATAGAAATTAATGCCACGTAGATAATATTCGCACGTGGAACAGTTGCAGTGCGGTGTTGTCTGTTGAGGGCGCGCTTGCATCTACCCCCTCACATGTAAGTGAAGACTGTGATCTTGTGCAAGCCGAGATCCAACGTTGGAAAGCCCTATCAAATGAGCGCTTGCAATTTTTCTTCAGATCTGACATGTTGCTATCGAGTCATGGTTTAGAACGGATTGAGGCACATATTGGGACAGTGGGGACACACATTGGGACAGTGGGGGCACATATTGGGACAGTGGGGACACATATTGGGACATGTCCCAATATGTGTCAAAGTGTCCCAATATGTGTCCAACACATATTGGGACATGTCCCAATATGGGCCCTTTTGCGACACTGGAACGTCATCGACGAGGTGCTCTGCAGCTCGGCCCAGCTGTGTGAGCGAGTCGCACAACGTGCTGAAAACGCGCAGGTTGCTGGAGGATGAAGATGCTGTGGAGACGTGGCTCGTCATGGCGCAGGAGAACGAGACGGAGGACCCTGATGCCCAGCAGACGCGGGGAAACACATGTGAAGCTCCGCGGCCACAGCCTGATGGAAGAGTATTTGATAAGCAAGAATATAATGTAGCCGCTGAGTTTGGAGATGAATGTCGGATATAGTGCTTGGCCACCACTGACGACCGCAGCGCAGACGGTAGATGACGTCTACATGACACGGGGCGTATTGTAGTATCCAATTACACTCTGGCTTACTACAAAGCAACTGGCATGCACGGGGCGTATTGTAGTATGTTCCAATAAGCTCCAACTCGAAACTGGTGATATGGTACTATACATAATCAATATTACATTTACGCTGAAATAGAAGACCAAGTCGTACAAGCGCCGCAATCCTGCTGGGCAGTCAACTGTAAACAGAAGGGACTGCTTTATAAATCGTAGCGCGCCCCGGAGGGATATCGGAATATAAGGTCTGCTTGTGACGCCCTGTCTACTTTGAATTTCTCCGAGTGCAACCATTCTCTCCCCGTTGGCATAGCAGGGTACATATTCATAGTTGTAGCAGAATCCTACTGATCATATGGGTCGTTAACTCATCACCTCAGCTCCTATGTTCAGTGACACAGTAATCCGATCCCACATCATTTCATCTCAACTATAAAATATACCCTGCATGTTGTCATGGACGCCTAAGAGGCAATGCACCTTACAAAGTATGAACTTGCATAACCTCCAAATGCATCTTGATCCCTTTCTCTTCAGATCGATCACTTTTCGCATACTAAAACTGAAAGAAGGCGCACCCTAGTTCGTGCGAAAGATCGGATACTCATGTTTTATCCGCACATCGCAACCTGAGAATGCTGCAGAGCTGAAAGCTGAAATTCTGAAATAATTACACCAGTCAACAGTAAAAATTGGCTACACGCTAAAAAGTACTAGAATTGGCCTGGGCAAAGCACCAGCCGCGATGCAACCCATCTCAGTTCACTCAAACAGCTACGATCCCCCACGGCAGTGGGCTCCCTCTGTAATACTGAAACCTACAACGATACTACAACCTGGGGAAATCCGCGTCCGAAAGTGGAGAGTTCATTGTGTCACCATCTACCGTTCAGTGACTTTCGTGGCGCTCCGGCAGTAGCTGCTCATGACATGGCACACGTAGCTACACAGGCCAATTACATACTACCTGATAGTTAATCTCAGCCACTACAACACTGCTACCGGAATGAGCGACAACAGACAACTTAAAGGCAGAAAAATGGTTGTTCTCGCTGTGCTGTTATCTGATCTCCACACATCATCCTTCGTCATGCCCTCTCTGACGCCCAGAATGGTTCTTCCGTGGCATTGCAAGGGCTGTGCCAAAGTTCTGATAATTGAATCCCGCATTTTCAACTGTTTCCAGACCTTTCCGTGCCGACTGTAGCAAGCGTTCCACACCGGTAGAATAGTGTCAGTTAATAGCAACAATTCTTTGCAGCTCTACAGAAAAGGCCTGATCTAAGACATGTGGGGCAGGCATACACTTTGGAGCATGCACCTTCAAATTCCAGTCCGATCAGATGTGAAACATACATGACAAGTGAGGAAATGTGCCATATTTCACCACACCTTCCGAGTCCGCTCGGAGAATGTCGGAATGGGCGCAACGTAATAGTTTGACTGCGCTAAAGATTCCTCATCCTGCGGAACATCCGACAGCATCTTGGAAGAGGCTATGTCACTGGCGGGACATTTCGGATTCATTTTTCCGAGGTGAAATCCGACACCCGGGATGCCCAGAGTGAGTGCATAGCGCAGCCCAATAGGAGTGCAAGAGATTCAGTCCATGGCGATCTGGCAACTAAGGGAATGAGTGGGAAACAGACCGATTCCAAAAAAAGCACAATCGAAGTGACCAAAGATTATGCCCGTCGGTGGAGCAAGTTCCAAAAGCGCCACGTGAATCTCACGAAACGATGCATCGCAGTGAGTGCCGGGTGGCACCCTCTCCGGCACGTCTCGTGAGGAGTTTTACCTTCGGCACGCCGGCGCTGGCTCCGCCTCCTCGGGAGGTGAGCCCCTCTCCCCCACCAAACATGTCATCTATCTCGTTGGCCAATTGCCTGGAGGGATTGAAATGACCACGGTTGCCATGTGCTGGTGGCGTAATGTAGCCACTGGGATTGCCTGTGAAGTCCATCCCAAGGCGCAACGGGTGGGTCAATCCAACTGGCGCTCTCCGCACCCGAGCGCAGATGTGAGACCAAATCAGCCACCTGCGAATGGAGGCATGGTGAGGAGTGACAAGGCGATGGAACAGGAGCGCATTGGGTTATCAATACCACTGACCAAGATCTCCGCCACCTATAGCCTCGGTACCAAAGATCTTCCTATCCCAAACGGATCGAATCTGGGCCGTCCAATCATATGCATGCCGTGATGAATGTGTTAGCGCAAGCTGCAGGGGAGAGCAGGGGGCGAGGCTCACCGACACCATAGTTCCCCAGCTGGCCGAAGTGTTGCGGGGCGCCATCACGCTCGCGGCCAAGCCCTGCAACTGCGTCCTTCTTCTTCCACGGCGCGTGCCCACCCCCCTGAGGGCTTGGTAGGTCGAACATCTCTCCTCCATAGTGGAATGACTCGTTGGCGCCTCCGCCTCCCGAGTTGGCGGACCGTCCTCCCGGAGCCCGTCGGCTCTTGTCTGACTGTGGGTAATGGTGAGCTGCCGAACCACCGGACTGCATGCCCGCCCCACGCCCTCCCACACTCCTCTCACATCTCCATTCACTGCCCTGCAGGAAGCCGGGATACACAAACGCTGGAGGCAAGCTTACAAAGATCCGAACTCCATGAGGGGCATCATGCCGCACACCGATCACCCTGGCAGGGCGGTTGTTGAGAATGACGTCTGTGGAGGATGGTATTCAGCCCAAATACCATCCCACTCGAGCTGAAAACCATAAATGCCTGTTTCATACCGTTCGATCAAACTTTGACCAAAATTTACCAATTATTTCACCGTCCGATGTTCAAAATTATTTCAAAATTATCGAGCTCTCGTCGAGGAGCCTCCATCGGTCCGGTCAGAATCTTTCAATTTTGGGGGAAATATCATAAAAAGTTATCCTACATGGATGGTATGCCCTCGAGTCGGGTGATACCATACATGTCCGCGACGTTATTCTCAATAACCGTACTGCCAGGTCTCCTGACATGACCATGGCATGGGCAGAATTCGAAGGAAGCAACGCAATTTCACACATAAGGCGGTCACTTTGATCAAACGCCTCCACACAATGCCTAGGATGCGGGAAAACCTCTGCGGAGGCACGCGCGGATGCAACGCCGTGCTTGATGCGGAGGGATTGGAATGGGGGCCTGAGGCAGAGAGGCAGCGGCGGAGGCGTGCCGGGATGCTTGCTGACTGATGGCTAGAGGTAGTCCATCAGCCCAACTGTTGCGGAACGGCTTGCACGCGCGAAGGTGCACATCGAGGCCCTTCCAGCTGGTTGCGCGATGCCAGGGCAAGTGTTCCGGAGCAGAGGAGCAAGCTAGGAACAAGGGAGCAGGCTGGAGACGGTCGTCTGCAGATATCGTGTCACAAGGGCCGCACCGGCGCTGGTGGGGGCTGGTCGACCATGATCTCGCCACTGTGCTCCATTGCGCTCGCCTTCGCCGCCACTGCTGCAGCAGTGTGGTGCATCTCCGCCACATCGCGCCGCCCGCCTCCCCGCAGGCTGGGCCCCGAGAACCCATCTGCACCGTTCCGCCCACGCCGTCCGGAAGAATTCCGGTGACCGTCCTCCTCACCGTGGTCCCCGCTGCGTGCCTGCCCCTTACGGCGCCCAGACACCACCCGCTGCCCGTCACCCTCCTTGTGGCCGGCCACTGCCTTCTGCGCCTCCATCTGCCGCTGCCTTTCCTGTTCTCGCGCGCGCGCCTGCGCCCCTCGCCCCACCCTTGTGTCAGCACAGCCCCCAGCTTCCATGCTGCCAAAACAAGACAATGGGTGAAAACAGAGAGTGATGCAAGTGACCATGATGATGTGGGTATCGCAGATGGCGCTCTCTGAACCACCAGCGCTGGGAAAAAATCGGTTGCCAACTTGAGGCACCCCCAGTAGCTCCGACGGGCGCAGATTGCGGGGGCAACTGACAAAACCGGCCCTATATCTCTGACGCGCGTCGAGCGTGAGTGGCCTTGGTGCAGTGGGAGGGAGAGGGGAGCCGTTGCTACCGAAAAAGCAAAGGGAATCAGTCTGACATGGAAAGCTCTTTTCACGGGAGCCCGCACAGGCCCAAAGCGAAGCCGAGGACGGAGGGACACAATAAATTGTTGAGCTTCTTTGAGCAGTTTCAGCACTTTGGGGTATTCCCGCGAAATTTTGAAAGTTGCATGGCGCCCTGAACTCGACAACATCAGGATGAAACACGACACAGCTGGCACCTATTGATTATCCATGAAACCCTCCGGCATTCGATCATAACATGTGCGTTTCAACACCGGGTATCCGGCAGTGCGTTGTATCTTCGCAAGTCAAAGTCACCTGGGCTATATAGCAGGCAGAGGCTCCCTCCAAAAATGGGAAAAAAAAAACAGCTGTGTATTCCATTCGAAATATTGGGGTTTCTGCCGGGAAGCTCCCCATTGCTTTAAAGAAATCTTTTTCACTTCCCAAGATCCCGGATTCCAGAAGGCACAGATTTCTTCCCTCACGGCAACATCAATATTCAGAGTCAGCCGATGCACCGTGGGAAGCGCGACGATCGGCACTCCTCGTCCAGTTTTCAGAAAGGAGAAGGAACAAGGGAGATGATATGGTCCTCGTGCAAGTGCCAAAATCAGTGGTGCTACAATACAAACGATGGAACAAAGATGCAAAAACTGTACAGCAAATTTGCCCTCTTTTCCTTGGGGTACTCCGGGCTCATGATGGACATATATGTGCGACTGAAAATCACGGAGAAAACCACCACCACCGGGTCCAATCATGAACACTATCCGCCGCCCCCCAACGAAGGGCCATCGTGTGATCAGGACGCATTCCAGACAGTCCTACTGCAACGCAGAAAATACTTTTGCAGAGGGAAAAAGAGGGAAGGGGGGCGCACTGAGCGGTATCCCAGTGGCATAGAATCCTGGGAACGAAGGCGCACCTGACGAGCGCGTGCAGCCTCACGTTCGATGTGCTCGAGGGCGGCCTGGCGCTGATGCTCGCGCTCGCGCTCCCTCTCCTTCTCGCGGAGCTCCTCCTCCTCACGCTCCCGCATCAGCCGCGCCGTGTTCTCCCGCACGCGCTTCTCCCGTAGCCGCGCTGCCTCATCCTCGTCATTTGTGCCTGCTCCGGCGCCATTTGACGAACTCTTGTGCGGCCGGTGAGAGCCACGTGCCTGCCATCCGACGCCGACCTATCCCCATGACACGTCAGCATGCCCTGCTGGCCCTCGTCAGAAGCCTGGGCAACCATTCAGAGTAATGAGTCCAACTCACACACCGTTCAGAGTAACATTTCAGCAACGCCGCCCCTACTAAGCACGGAGTCGGCAGCTCCATAGGATGCTCAGGGCCCACACTCGCAGGCGTTGCTGCGAACCACTCCGAAAACGCTAACTGCCTTGGCAGCCACTCAAAGTGGTGGGGCCTCAGGACTATCAGCCGCTCAGAATGCGGCATCGGTAATTCCGAAGGATGCTCAAAGTGGTGTGAAACGTCGGAGACCGTACTGGCCGCAAAGTGATGTCCCCGAATTGTGGGTCTATCTCCGTTCAGAGCATACATTATCGTTCCAAGGCTGATGTTTCTTAGGTCAAGCCTGGACCTTGGGGGGCCTTGCACATAATAAAGTTCCGAGCATGAGGGGGCTGCAACACTGCGAATGAGACTGTTCGTGCACATGGGGGAGCAGCCGTGCGGCCGTGCAGTGACAAGAAGAGGGATGGCGCAGCTGCAGGCAGGCCACCATGGGGGGGCGCGACGCACCTTCAAGCCGGCGCTTCCCACCTTGCGGTCAGAATGGTCGCCCGCGGTGGAGGTCCTGCTCTTCGCAGAGGAGGGGTTCTCAGCGGCTGGGGTGGTGGCACGGCTGCTGCTCGACGACGAGCTGCCGCCTGCGCCCACCAGCTTTGTCGGCAGCGGGTTAGGATCCTCCACCCCTTCGAAGTATGGGTGGTTTATGCACTCCAGGCCACTCATTCGGTCCTGCAGCGAATCACCCCCAGATCAACTCGTGCTTTAGCAGCCCGGCCGAGCAGGGGCCGACTCGATTTTCTCGGAGCAAATAGAGGCGAAGCCATGTGTTTCATGGGGGGCATGCTCGGTGTGGGCGCATCCCGTCGAGAAAATACACATAAACATTAACGCCAAGCCAGATGACAATATGTTGACAGCGACGGTATGAGGTTTAGCTGAAGAGTAGCCGGTGATGCCACACACAAAGTGTGTCCTCTTTCAAGGTCTGTGAACCCGCCGGCGCGGAGGTGCGCATAAAGTGTGTCCTCTTTCATGGTCTGTGATCCCGCCGGCGCGGAGGTGCGCATACAGTGTGTCCTCTTTCAAGGCCTGTGAACACGCCGGCGCGGAGGTGCGCATACAGTGTGTCCTCTTTCAAGGTCTGTGATCCCGCCGGCGCGGAGGTGCGCACACAGTGTGTCCTCTTTCAAGGTCTTTGACCCCGCCAGCGCGGAGGTGCGCACACAGTGTGTCCTCTTTCAAGGTCTGTGAACAGGCGCGAGGTGCGCATACAGTGTGTCCTCTTTCAAGGTCTGTGAACCCGCCGGCGCGGAGGTGCGCACACAGTGTGTCCTCTTTCAAGGTCTGTGAACCCGCCGGCGCGGAGGTGCGCACACAGTGTGTCCTCTTTCAAGGTCTGTGAACCCGCCGGCGCGGAGGTGCGCATACAGTGTGTCCTCTTTCAAGGCCGTTGAACTGTTCAGAGTGCAAGCATGCATCTCTTTTATTCACCGTTTCACGCTCCCCGAGTATGTTGAAGTCCAAAGGCTTGGAGGACACTGCACTATGCAGTTGCAAGTGGTCCGAGGCTATGCAGTAGGTTTAGCGTGAAGAAAAAAAATGTGAAAACTTGTGTGTGTCAAAGGGGCGTTCTGCAGGGCTCCGCGCGAGGTGCATGTTCACGTCACTGATTAGCGCACACGTCGTCAATTCTATCAACAGTTCAAAGAGATCCTAAAAAACACTACTCCACGGAAAAGCAGTAGCCTCACAGTGAACAAGGGACGAAGTGCTCACCCTTTTGAAATAAAAAGAAACTGAGAAAACACCGCTACTCGTGTGAACCAAACGGGCACTCACACCACAAGGCGCTGCATCGACGAGCCGACTGAGTGCTGATCTGAAACGTGCGGAGGCGAGGGAGGGTTGGGGCCGAGTGGGGGTCTTACGGAGGGCTCCATCTGAAGCAGGCCCTTGAGGAAGGAGAGAGCGTGTCCCGAGAGCTTGCCGGCGTACTTGTTTTCAATCAGCTCAGGCTTGGACATGTCGGGAAACTTCAGGCCCACGAAACGTGGATTGCGGAGGAATAAGTCCATCTGCGCGTGGTTGAGGCCCTCGGAGTGAGACAGTGTCACAGGGGAAAAGAAATTACACCACTTAGAGAAAACGCAACTCCCAGAGTGCTTTGGAGCGCTTATTCAACAAACGGTTCCAGCTCTTCAAAGCCGACTTACCGGTCGGTACACAAAAGCACCTGCCGTGAAGTATATGGGCCTCTAGTGTATGGGCCAGTCCGGCCGCCCGCCCCGGCGAAGTATATGGGCCTCTAGTGTATGGGCCAGTCCGGCCGCCCGCCCCGGCGAAGGGAGAGGGAGGAGAGAAGCACCTGCCGTGAAGTATATGGGCCTCTAGTGTATGGGCCAGTCCGGCCGCCCGCCCCGGCGAAGTATATGGGCCTCTAGTGTATGGGCCAGTCCGGCCGCCCGCCCCGGCGAAGGGAGAGGGAGGAGAAGAGCAGGAATCGCGCAAAGAGGTCCACGTTCTGGCGCAAGCGGCTCGACGGTTGCCGTTCTGATAGCAGGCCAGCCCAGGCAGGCGGCCAAGACCGATGCGGTGCGAAGCGAGCGAAGGCGAAAAGCTAACGGGTGAACGGGGCACCCTCCAACAGCGCGCAAGCTGTTGGAGGATGAATCCTCCACATTTCTGCCGTGAGACCGTAGAAGTTCTTACCCGCTTCACTTTTGGCCCAAGTTGCGAAGTAGTATCTGGCGGCAGCTTGAGACCAGAACTCTCACACAACTAGCATGCGGTGGTGCCTAGGTGTACGCAGGCCGCGCATGGACTGCAGCTTCGCGCGTTGCCCATGTGACACTCACGCGTGCATGAATGTACAGTGAGCCGCAGGCATCCCGCCAGCTTCCCGGGCTCAGACGTCGCCTGGGTGTGTGAGATAGCCGGGACATACAAAGCTGAGGACCCCACCTGCTCTTGAGTCAACGGTCCCAGCAAGCGCTGGATGATGTACAGCTGATCTATGTCACTCTCTCCGGGGAACAACGGCTGCCCGTCAAGCAACTCGCTCATTATGCAACCGATGGCCCACTGATCAACCTCCATACCGTACGACGTAGCTCCCAACAGCAACTCCGGCGCCCGGTACCTGCAGGCCGCCGGGCCTTCAAGTCATGAGGGTGCGGACTCGGCTCTTCGCTGGATGACTTGCGGGGTTAGGAGTCGGGGTGGCATAACACAGCAGACACAAAGCCTTCCGATCATTAAGGTTGAGGCCTTGAATGCACGCCACCCAGCAGCAGAGCTCAGGCTACGTCACCTTGCCGCGGACGCACTTCGAACACTTGGTGACATATGGGAGAGGTGGGGCGAGAATACCAGCGGGTGGAGACGTAGTCCGTCATAACACTGTCTTTAGATCCGGTTGGCATGAAGCGGGCGAAGCCGAAGTCGCACAGCTTGAGGGTGGCACAGTTGGAGGTGGGCTGAAAGTTGTTGCGCAGGGCTTCGGGGTCTATAAGCAGGTTCTCCGGCTTGATGTCACGGTGAATGACGTTGTTCATATGGCAGAAGGCGATGGCCTTCACAAGCTGGTAGATGAAATGGCGCACCACAAGCGGGTCCAGGCCGTTCGGGCGCTCTTCGAGTATCTCCAGCAAGTTCTTCTCCACATATTCAAATACGAGATAGAGTTTCGACTTGCGTCGAAAGGCCTCCTGCGAGGAATACACGGCAAAGGATGCCGACAATTTCATAAAGGAAGAAGGTCGATGCGATGCATGCAACGTGCGCATAGTGAAAAAAGAAAGTGGCTGTCCTCATGAGGCCTCGGCCTTCCACCAAACGTTGTGGACACAACACGTTAGATGAAGCAGTCCGTTTGGTATCACGGAAATACGGCAAGTCAGACAAAACGCGAAAAGTGTTGTGCGTGTAGCTCGGCGGTGCGTGTTGCATGCGCATAGCTCGCGTGTCGCACGCGACACATTCTGTGTAAGAAGTGTTTGGACGCACTCAAAAAATGAAACTCTCGCGTCCGCCAAGTGTTCTTTTATTGTGCAGTAACGCTTTCGCGCTTTCATACGACTGTGCAAGCAAGCAGCTCGAGACTGCCACTCGTTGATGAAACCTGCCGTGCTTACGAGTGACTATTGTAACAAACTGTGGGTTGCACATCTTTCAGTGAGTTTACTTCATTTTCTGCGGAAAAAACCCAAGACAGTACCACAACACGTACAGTAAGGCAATGGCTATGTATGAGCAGGAAATCCCACAAATATTTTCAATAACCTCTCCAGTAAAACCACCACACAGAGCGTAAACTACCGAAAAGACGGGTAGGCAACAACTGACATCATCTTCGAGGAATATATCAGTGATAACGCGTGACAACAGTACCTTAAAATGGAGCACACAGAAGACACAATAATATCCAACATATTAATATTAGCCGCCAATATGCATTACCAACTTTCTCGAGGAGTTGAGACATTGATTCGCTCCGTGCTTTGCTCTATGCCTCGCGTTTTAACGCCAACGAAAGTGAAGGAGCCTTTAACACCATACGACAAGTACTCGCGCACAATGGCTTATAAGCCAGTGTTTTACGAGTGGGAAGACACACCGCATAAAAACGCCAGAAAGGTCCTGAACGCAACGGAGGAGGAAAGGACGACACGAGTAGAAAATGCTTAAATAAGACCTACCATTTCTCGTTACTAACGCAAGAGAATGGCAGAACAACAAATACGAGAAGAACGCTGGACGTCAACGTATCCAGCAATGGCAGGCGAAAGGATTGGCTGCCGAAAACAAGGAGCAGTCAACACGCACCTTCAAGTTGACGATGTTCTCTTGCTTAAGGCTGCGCAACACTTTCACTTCGCGCAGCGTCGTTTTACGAACGATCTCATCGTCCTCACTCTCCTGAATAGCAGGAAACGGTCATCAGCATCAACTTTACGCTTCTCATGTCCAGCATGTAGGAAGATGTAAGGAACATGGAGCAATGCAAGACGCCTGTCAGCACAGCGCAATGCGCAGAAAATGCGACCGTCCGAAGTCCGGTGAAGCAGAATTAGCTAACATAAATTTTCCTTTATATAACAAAGAAAGAGCAGTACGTAGTGAGCACAACGCCTGCTCAAAGGGCAGTGTTCGTGAGGAAGACTTCTTCAAAAGTCCATAACGCGCCGTTTGGTAATGGAAAGCAAGCGACGTCACCTTAAACTTCTTTACAGCGACGACCTCGTTTGTTTCCTTGTTTCGACATTTAAGAACTACGCCATAGGCGCCCTCTCCAACAACGCCAAGGACTTCGTACTTATTCATTGTCTCAGCGTGTACGAAATTTCTCGGATAGTGACCGTCTTGGCAAGGCTACCAAATATCATTGCAGGTAAGGAACCGAAGTTTTTGTTAAGTTGTGCGATTCCCGTTGAGAGCAGGGGTTCGCCACGCTATGGACTTGACAGCAGCTTGTGTGAGGCATTACGGGTGCCTGCTCGCCGAGGTGCCCGTGAAAAGATCATGGACAGGCATGGTGTGTCAACTATGAAACTGAATTTCCTATCCGTGATGCAATTCAAGAGGAATATTTCATATTACAGGAAACGATCCTCACCCGCCTCCACGTTCACGGTCTGAGGGTTTGTACGTTTTTGCAAGTTTTTCGTTTTTCATTTCCTGCTTTCCTTCACTTTCTGCTTCAGACGACACGAGAGCGAAAATTCAGAGTTCAGACGAAAGTGCACCCGTCTCAGAGCAGAGCGATATCTCTATGACGTGCAACCCCCCAGCTGGGGGGGGTGACCCATTCCCCTCTGTTGTGCGTGCAGTGGGCGGCGTAGTGAGTGGTGGGATGCGGTGGTGTGCATCCCACACGTCAACCGAACATGGAATAAGGGATTTTACTTGTCTGCCGTTGCCTGAAATGCTAATTTCTGGTTGGTCCAACTCGGATGACACGTCTGCGGACAAGGGTTCTTGTCAAGCCGTGCTATATAATTTTATACAGGAAATAAAAAGCAAAATATAAAAATATAAAAATGAAAATATACAAATTAGAATTTTCGAATTTCGAATATAATAAAATAATTTATTTGAGAAAATACCCTGAGGAGCATAAATGCTAATGTTGCATTCCAGCTCAGCTCCCCTGCCTCGCCTGCGCCCCGGCGATCCCCCCGGCTCTCCGGGGCGGCCCACCGGGGGGAACGCTCATCGAACGTGCCAAGACGATAAAGGTCAGAGGTAGGAAGGTAATTTGACCAGGTTCCAAATCATAAGGAGCAGAGGTACGGTAAGTCTATCATACTAACGTAAGAGTGTTAATGTTAGCAATGGTATCGCCCCACAAGTCCTACAAGTGATGGCAGGCGGAACAAGGAAACGGCGTCGTGTCGAAAGGTGCTCAATGCTCTTGGGAGTGGCACCGATTCAAATGATGACTTTGATGAAGACGTATCCTACTAGAATGCTGTGACAAGCCGTCTTAAAACGTTTGGCTACGTCCTTCCATTGCGATACCCGCTTGAATTTTCCCAAAGATATTTTGCAGAGAGGACGAAAACGGCTCTCAAGATACAGCAGATCTTGCAGTTGTCCGGGGCGATTTGAATCGGTAACGCGTCGTTTCCGTTGCTATTCGCACACCAGATTTCAGACACAGAACGAATGTGCGCTTGAATTCGCTTCAGAGTCCATTTCGCTCAGCTTGGATGAAAGTGAAACTTTATGTTGCAGAGCAAGTGAGTTGTTCTTACATGCAAGCCTCTCAGGGGGATGGGATTGTCTTACTGGCTATGCGTAGGGTATTCTCGTTCATAGTGAAAAGCAAAATCTGCCAGGAAGAAAATGGCGCTTGCGGAACCCCGGGTACCTAAACATTTCTAACTTCTCGTACACCTGATATTTTATACCGCGATGTTGTGAGACGCTTTATCTTGTGTGCTTGCGGGCTCGCCCTATGACAAGGGCTCTGCTGTAACCCAACGTGGCATTATTTTCAGGTGCTATTCTGCGTAAGTTTGGCGTAATTGTGGGAGTGAACGCGGTCACCCGAACACTGCAGACTGGGAAAGCTCGGCTTTTGCTTGTGACCTCGGTAAGCCCAAGATACATAATTTTTCTTCGGAAACAAACCACTTCTCAGACTCCGGCAATCGTTAGTACACTTTTGGTTCTATTGCAAGGTGCTTAACGTGCGGTGGACGTTGATGTAGGATGCCAACCCTCGCACACTCACTGATCACCTCATATCGGTTGCCACGAAAAACTCGATCCCAACTTTATCGTTTTCCGGAACAACTTGTGAAGGTAAACGTTTTAAACAACCCTGGACCTGTCGGCCACTTCTCTTGTACACCGCATGAGGACAACTGAC
The DNA here is from genome assembly GCA_001247695.2 of Cymbomonas tetramitiformis. Taxonomy (NCBI): domain Eukaryota; kingdom Viridiplantae; phylum Chlorophyta; class Pyramimonadophyceae; order Pyramimonadales; family Pyramimonadaceae; genus Cymbomonas; species Cymbomonas tetramitiformis. Next base: position 8,925 of record LGRX02003818.1, on the reverse strand, counting down.
ACGTCTGTTATCACCTTTTCAAAATTCTTTAGAGCTGCAAGCACAATCGGCCTGGGCAACACACTTCCCCCTGGTGTGTTGTGTTTCATCATCGGGCAAAGTGCAACTTCATGAATTTATTGTCGCACAAAAGTGGCGCTCTGCTGAAGTAAGTTGAGTAGCGCTTCTGCTGTCTAGGGCGTCATTTTGCAAAATTCTATGTGGAAAGCACAGACGGCCATATGGCAGCTTGCATTTTGAAGACGTCTCGGTGTGTGCAGGATGTGGCTCTCTTGAACTCGGTGCTGCTTTGGGTTTGAGAAGTGCGCTGGCAATCTGTTTCACGGTATTTTCAACTGGATTATTGCAACACAGATTTGAGCTTCGTCAAGAGGTTCTTGAGACACCAACTTTCTTATTTTGTTACTGTTCCTTTTTAACCAACTCGGCTGCGTTTGTTTTGGTTGAACTTTCAAGGAGTTTCGTTTTCAGTGGATCAAGCTGTTGTTACGGTTGTTAATGTTGTCATAGGTGGTCGCAAAGGAGGACGGCGTTCAACACAAAGGCATTCAACTAATTGAGAATCTGATAGAACGCCTTTCGGTGTCAAAGTTCGCTTTAAAGCAGTGAAGAAAACCTCATCATGTTTCGCAACGGTTTCCTTTGACGATGATCCGAAGTTGTGCAGCACATGCGAAGGAGAGCAAGCAAACACCTGAAATTCTAAGCTTCGTGTTTATCTTATTGAACCCTAATGCATGCTGAGTATCCCACGTGGACTGCCCATGGTAACCTCCCATCGTTCGTATTTGCATGGCAACTGCCCAATAGCCTCTATGGCAGCGAAAGCGCAAGTTTCACCGCCTGCACTATGGAGGAGAGATGCTTCTGCAACAAATGTAATAGCTCCACTCACTTTGGTGGGCAAATCACATCCCCTCGACTCATGACCATCGTCACGCCCTTGCCAATCGTCCTCGTCACCTTGTCACTCCCTTGCCTATCATCTTTGACACCACACGGAGTCCGGTTCAAAACCTTGACCATCTCGATTACGAGTCGCTTACCAAAGGTGTTCATATCACTTGTGCTTCTGATTAGGTCCCACCGTGTACTGGCATCGTTGATCTCCAAAGCTCAAGGTATGGTGTCGAAATCGTCAAGCCGCATCGATGTTATTTCGACTTCGTGTAAGTTATCTAACAGCAAAGCTTTTGATAAGTTGATTTTCAATACCTGTTTTAGGTTGTGCGCTTGAATTTAAAAAGGTTGGCATAACCGATCACCCAAAAAATGGATGTGTTCTTGTTGTGCATACATTCGGGTTCAATATCAAACACCTAGGGCGTATATTTAGATCCCGATCAGTGAATATTTACCTATTTTACTTGAAGGAACACTTTTTGCATCGGAGAAGGTGCATTTTTGGGCCTAATCATGAGCTGCAAACGAGGTATAGAGTAATGCAGATATCTTACGATAGTCCAATGCTCAAGTGTTGGAGTTCACGTGTAATAGATACTATCGATATATCGTGTTTTATCTGATGACAAAACAGACTTTGCCGATATAATATAAGGCAGTGACACAAAACCCGGTGGAGGTGAAAGATGACTTAATACTAGAGGTGTTTTAGTAGGGTTTCCTCCCTAGTTGAAGAGCCGAACGGGTCGATTGAAAGTGACAACGAACTGCAAGTGGCACTCACAGTGATGAGGGGGGAAACATGGGGCACTAACTGTCACAGTGACACAAAGTTAGTTCCGGCATGACACCACCTCTCCCCGAAGGTGTGAGGACACAAGCATGATGATGCAACCCATCCTAAACCCTAGCTAGTGAGGATACAATAATGCCACTTGGCCCGATGGGACCTTTCTCATTCCATCTAAAAACGGATCTCCGCATGGCGATGGCCCAGGGACAAGATGGAAGGTTAGAGCATACGGCACCACAGCTAATTCTAATTTCCAAACGGCTCCAGGGCACCACCACATTCGTTGAGGTACCCCCCGCAATGAGAAGGTAGAAGCAAGTGGCGGAGCCCATGTAAACTTTGGCCGGGCGTCGATTGGGAACTCCCATTCGTCCCCGGCGACGGCATGCTTTTCGGCGGCGATCGGAACCTACGGGCTACGGCTCAGTGAGAGCGTGGTACTCCTCATCGGAAGGAACATCGTGCACAGCCATTTTAGCGGGGTGCTCGTCGTTGCCGGGATCGTGCGGTGACCCCTTAACACCTTAACACCTTAAGGGCGAATTGCCATACTGCTCATACTGATCCTGTTTTCTAGGAATTTATTTTCACGTTTTCGGCAATAACTCAAGTTCTAGACATCCATTTGCCACGATTCTTCGTATACCTTATATTATGGAACTAGGTGGATGATATGGCACCTCATTATCACTCACACCGTATGTGCACACATGAATATATGTGACCCACCATCACCATACTTAAGGAAATTCTGTTGAGGAGCTGCTGGGGGCATTTTTGGGCATGTGCCATGAACATGCTACCACTATTGACTTGATGTTATGCGTGGGCGATGACGTATCATGGTGTATATCGTCAATGAAAAAATACCTTATCCTTAATTTGAAGCCTTTAAAGCACTCTCCATAGAGCACGCTTTTGGTATCTGCAAGCATAACACCCCTGCACTTTCCACCAAGTCCCCCACTCGACATACCGAGTTTGGTGGACATTGAAGGGTTGAGCGACCTCGCCCAAGTCCCCAATATGGACACCAATACTTCATATATATCCAATAATTGACTACCGTGGCAGTTATGGATGTTTCCGTGCTCATACTGATCCCATACTGCTAAAAACGAATTTGCCCTTAGGGTGTTAAAGACGAAGTCCCCGTACTGCAAAGTTGATATTCAAACTCGAGCTCAAAGATGATGCTAAAACATGCGTATCTTGCGCTATAGTTGTGCGATTGACCTCATAGTTTGCGTAAATTGGAAAGCATCATCTAATCTTCTACTATTGTGGCTTTATAAAGCTACATTATGACGTGCGATGCACATCCTTAAGTATGGATAAGTGTACATTTAACAGTTTGCAGATAAATCTCTGCAATGTGAGCAGACGCTGTGGGCAAACTAGGGATGTAAGGGGCATGTGTGGCACCCCATCGGGTCGCCATTTGAGTATATTTAACATAAAAACTATACATCATTGACATGACGCCATTCACAGGCATCCTGGGACAGGATTGGTTGGAGCGCAGAAATCCACACATCGATTTTCAGACGAAGGACATGGCTATCACTAGGACACATCCTTCAGGATCCAGTATTCGTACCGTACTCTCCCGAGTTGAGCAAACTCCGGAAACAGATGGCCTACCTGAAATGGAATTGGTCAGTGCAACCACTATGCGGAAGCACTTACGACGGATGCGAACCAGTGGCTCGGCTGAAGAAGCCGTTGCATATCTCTTCTTTTTGTCGGAGGTGGATGCTGGATGGTGAGGTGGTCATAACAGCAGCTGACTCAGACACTACCATGGAGCCTCCTGAAGTCACATAAGCACGTGATCAGATACTTGGGGAATTTTCAGATGTTTTCCAAGAAGAACTTCCAGCTGGCCACGGGCCAGAACGGTTTGACGGTGGATATCATCGCATCAACATTGAACCTTGGCACAAGCCACCTTCACAGCCAGTCCGTACCCTTCCAATGCCCATGATGGAGGAACTCAAACGACAGCTCACCAATTATGTCAATTTGGGAATCCTTCGTCCTTCATCATCTCCATATGGATGCCCAGTGATTTTCGCTCCTAAACCAGGGGGTAAGTGGAGGATGTGCTGTGATTATCGTGCCCTGAACAACATCACTGTTAAGGACACATACCCATTGCCACTCCATGGCACCCTTCTGGAGCAGCTTAAGGGAGCACGCTGGTTTAGCAGATTCGACTTCAATCAGTTTTTTCACCAAATTCCTATTCATCCTGACGACATGTTCAAGACAGCCATTCGAACTAGATATGGTTCATATGAGTGGACAGTTATGCCCTTTCATTGGGTTGACTAACGCTCCAGCAACCGATCTACGTGTTGGAAACCGAGCATTCTTTGACTCCATTGATCAGTTCCTGGTCATCTCCATGGATGATACGATTGTGTACAGTCCAAATTTTGACACACGTTACCGGAATATCCTACTGTAGTACACCAGATATCAGACAGTCCCGTACTGTGTGCGGATAAACTCAATAGATAAATAAACCCTAAGCTAGATATACCCGGAACGGTCTCGGACAGTCTCGGTGTGCCAGGAGGCACGACGTACCTGCTGAGACACCCATAGTAGGGGGGGTCTGATTTCGATGAGAATAAGAGTAGCGAACTATTAGGAAAATTAGTGAGTGGATGTGACATTGCCTGTGCTGATTTCAGCATGACATATACAGAAGACACTCAGTATTAAGGAATTCACCGTTAAGGAATCAGCCAGCGTTTTTTGGGGGGGGGGTCACGATTTTAGTGATTTGGCTGGCTGGACCCAAAAAAATAAGGAAGAGGTCCAAAATAAGGAAGGCGCTCGCTGGCTGGCATGCTTTCGGCAATCTTAACATAAGGAATTGACGCTGGCATAACTTGACGCGGTGCACATGGCTTTAGGCTAATTATTGCACATGGCATTACTGTAGGCAATTATTGGTGTTATGGTGTGTACACCATAATATCTGTCTGTCTGTCTTCATGTCTGTGTGCAGCTCTCTAAGCTGTTGCCTACTCGCTGGGTCCATTTTATCACTTCGAAAAATCAGCACACAGTTTTCTCGAAAATTTCAGTTTGTAAGGCTGACGTGAGGAAAATAACGAATGGTGCTGGCTGGCTCATGAATCGCGTTCCTTCTAATGAACAATTCATTAGCACGCTGGCGCTGGCGGGGGGGTCACGATTTTAGTGATTTGGCTGGCTGGAGCCAGATCTCTGTTTCATTAAATATGAGTGTTTACTGTATGCCAAACACAAAGTGTTTCCTATTATATAGGTGGCATTTCAGGGTATGTAACGTTACAGTGACCCTTATCTCTCACAGTGATATTAGGGTGTTACTTGCCATCAGTAACCCTAAAATGTGTTAAATTAAAGCAGTATGAACATTTTGCAAAGAAATTTCGAAGCAAAACCGCATTTAATTTTTCACTGTGTATCACGTGGTTTTTAGGAGGTATGTCGACGGCAGCGACGTTCTCAGCTCGTCGCGGGTCGACATCGTGCTCGCGCAGACGTCCACCGCCGCCATGACGGTCCGCAACGAGGGCTACACGGCCACGCCCGCGGACAAGTACGCCGTTTTGGGGCAGTGCCGTGGCGACAGCGACCCGGTCGACTTCTACGTCGACAACGCGGACGACTTCTACTACAACCGATTCGCGTGCGGGGCGGCCACGGGCGCAGTGGACTGGCAGCTGAACCCGAGCGATAATCCCAAACCCCGCCGTCGCGGCTTTGCCGAACAGGCTGCAGTGCGAGGACGGCAGCAGGGAGTTCCGTTTGACTACGACGCTGGCCAAGTTCATGGGCACCTCGGAGCCCAACGGGCATCACGCGCACGTCCTGCGGGAGCAGCGTCCCGGCGGCGTGTACGCCTACTCGTGGAGCGCGTACGTGTACGAGACGGTCGTCGATACGGAGGGGCTCTCCTACACGCGCAAATCGCAATTTGACTTCGAGATCACGTTGAAGGGCCTGTCGGTCACCAGCGTTTCCAGCGTTGACACGCAACTGCCCAGCGCTGTGTCGGATATCGTGCAGATTCGCGCACGCGGTGTGCCCGCGACGCTCGCGACGCACGTCGAGTACGAGCAGGAGATCTGCGTGCCCGAGCCGCGAGACACCGAGCCCGCGATGCAGTACAACTGGTTATTCACCATTTTATCTCGACTCGATGGCGCAACCACTTTCGCCTCATGACCTGGTAATCACTATTCCGCCAGAAGCTCCTGTTCCAATACAAAGAGCTATTCGAGATCATTTTGACCAGTACTCGGCTGTTCATGCCAACGCGGTAAACAACATTTCCCGAGCAGCAGAAATTAGCCAAGCCAGATTCAATAAGACTCACATGCCTCGGCAATATGCAGTTGGGCAGAAAGTTCTTTTACGGACCGAGTTTATTCAATGGACTGGTTTGATAGAGGCAGGCAGACACTTTAAGCAGCCATATATTGGGCCGTTCACCATTTCCAAAGTGCTTAGCCATGGGCGTGCATACGAGTTAGATTTCGGAAACCTCGATATCCGTATTCATCCGGTACAGCCTGTATCCAGATTAGAGTTGTACAATGACTCGATCCAAGCACCTTTGCCTCTGCCACAGATGATCACCGAAGAAGGGCAACCACTGTTTGAGATATCACATATACTCTTAGATAAGATCACTAGAGGTGTCAAGTACTATTTAGTGCGATATGCAGGCTACGGCCCTGAGCATGACACCTGGGTCAAAGCCACAGAGCTGACCAATGCAGCAGACATTATAGCTGCCTATGAAGGCTAAACATTATATTAAGCCTCATGCCCTTACTTCTTGTAATATATACTAATACATGTCGATCATCTATATACCTTGCTCTTAATGTTTTATCATTATGTTGCATAGAAGCAGGAAATTGATCCTTCCTTGCTAAAGGTGTAGTGAGCCTTGTACAAATCATACCCTTGCACAGATACGCACATGCGAGATGTCATATATGTGGATAAATAAAAACTGCTAAATGCTACCTTTGCCAAAACCGTGGTTTGTCATCGGATTCTTGGCCAGTCACCCGAAGCTACCGGAGATATCGACTGAGGTAGACGGAGTTGTGATCCTAAGTTGTGCTTGACAAACATAACTAAATAAATTTCACATTAGTACGTGGCGAATCCATTCTCACTCATCGCGATAGATGTTCGTCAAAGCGCGCGTACCGGACCGAAAAAGGAGTTTGGCAGACGGGTGAGGATTTAAAGTGGACTTATAAAGACCCTCCGATATCTCGTAAGCAGGGCCTTCTCCATTTGCATTAAAACAAGCCCCGGTGAAATAACTCCGGAAACAAACACGGGCTCCCCGTTGCCGCCTGTGATCCTCCAAAGTAGCTTAAGGAGGGGAGGAAGGGTTGGGTGCACTATATCAGGCCGAGAATCGTTCGATTATAAATCGTTAAATCGTGGGATCATCGTTCGCAAAGCGACGACGGCTAGCGCAAATAATCCGTAACGTACACTTCGGATGCTTAGAATCGTCACTCTGACGCACGATACGTGTGGATCAATCAGTAATCCAGCGTCAATCTGTTTCACGAAATGCAATTCATTGAACCTTGAAACGTCACTCTGAAATACGATACGAACTTCAAAGGGGGCTACATCCTAAGAACTGTAAGGTGAGGGACTAAAGTGGACTCAGTTCCCCCCAATAACCTAAAAACACCATGAGGGACGCCTCCAATCGGTGTAAGAAGACTGGTACCAGCAAGAAGCAACAACAACAAAGACATCATAGACATATACAAAGGTATGCCCGTTGTGAGGTCACAACTCTTTTAAGAGGGGAGATCTGTCAGGGTCATGACCGATGACATATGTGTCATACATGTCATACGTGTCATACCTGTCAGACATGTCATACCATTCAGGGTCATGACCGATGACATACATGTCATACATGTCATACGTGTCATACCTGTACATGTCATACCATGTCATGTCATGTCGAGTCATGTCATATATTATAATGACAGTCGTCAGTACGGTCGACTATGATTGTACATGTCGTCAGATGATAAGTCACGTCATCTGTCATTATTCAAGGAAAGACTTGAATGACACCTGTCATCGAGAGTTCGTACGTCGAACTCGAAGATGGCAAAGCAAGATACATCTTGAAGTAACAAACAAGAACCATCTTTGCTTTTAAGCATGTGCGGAACAAGCATGCGCAGTATTATGGAGCGAACGTATTATTCGTTCTGACGATACTGGTCGTTCAACCAACGTCTCGGGTTCACAACCCAATGGCGGTACCATCTATGCGATGGGAGACGTATGGTATAGATGAGGAAAGCGTTGTGCTTCAGCAGTATCTTCACACAGAATTTTGCACTCATCCCGCTATTATCTTACGCTTGTGTTGCCGTTCTACAACGCAGCGTATACTTGTATTTTATATGATATATTGAGGGCTCGCTTATCTAGCCCTAACACGCACGGAGGAGCTGTACGCATCGGACGAGCTCATGTCCAAATTCGTATGGTCCAACGATTATCGCAGGGGGGCTCCATTTTGCGTCCGGGTCCAACACGTGGTTTTTGCGCAACGGCCTGGACTTCTCCACGGTGGACCCGGACGTGCGCTACGCGACCTGGTGTTCTGCTACCACGGGCAGGCGATCCCTAAGGCCGAGGCCGGTGACCTGGACAACAGCCCCAACGCCGTGGCGTACCGAAACGCGGCGGGCAATCCGCCCGCGTCCACGGCCACCTCGCGACGCATGCTCGGCGTGCACGTGACGGCCGGGTTCGTGCAACCCGGTCCGGGCATCTCCGGACGCGCGCTGCTGCAGGCGATGAGGACCGAATCGCAGAACGTCGCGCCCAACGCCATGGCCGCCACCGCGGAGCTCATGGTGCCCGAGCGAGTGGCCAAACCCCTGACGACGGGTGAGGCGGACAGAACACAGAAGCTCTCATTCAGCTAGTCCATCCCCACCATTATTACCTCCACCCTCTTCACCCTCTCCATCATCTCCATCCTCTTCATCTTCGCCGCCAAACGAGGGAGATTTCAGCTTCACGGTCAGCCACGACGACGACGACGACAGAAACGACGACAGAACTCGATCGAGCGATGGTCGAAAGTTTTCAAAGATTTCAAAGATTTCAACCCTGGTACGGAGAATGAAAACTCCCAAGCAGGTGGGGAGGCA
>LGRX02003817.1:0-38659 GCA_001247695.2 Cymbomonas tetramitiformis | reverse complement strand
CGACCCTTGATCTCCCTGCCTGTTCTCTCACCCTGCCTCGACCCTTGATCTCCCTGCCTGTTCTCTCACCCTGCTCATCCACCCTTCTTCCACCCCACTCATCCTGCCTTTGCGACATTCCTGATGCTTCCTCACCTTGACCTTTGTCCTTTGCTCTTTGGATTGTTTGCTAGGTTAGGTGGGCGAGAGTCCCTGCTCCTCCGCGCCACCAGAGGGTTGTGGTGGTGCGAATTAGTCAGCACATCGCCCTTTGCCGCGCACGAGTGAGAGGTGCTTCTCACCGTCCTCGGTGGCCTCGGAGGCTCTCTTGTCTCGTGATCTGAAGCGAGTTGTTGGCGGATTGCGGTGGTTGCACGATCCGCCCCGCGCTGCAGTGATGCCATTGAACTTGTTGGCGGCTGGGTGTAGGGAGATTCGATCACCTTTCCCATGGGATCCACCCCGATGCATCTCGCTGCTCTTGGTGGGAGTGAAACTATGACCCAGTTCCTGCTGGACAACAAGGCAAATGTCAATAAGAAGGATGATGTAAGATTTCGGTGGTCATCCCAGCGTCCACCTGTGCCATTCTCTTGCTGATTCCAGCGTCCACCTGTGCCATTCTCTTGCTGATCCCAGCGTCCACCTGTGCCATTCTCTTTTTGATCCCTTGAACTGAATACGTCTGTGGCGTGAGGTATGATGGCACAACAGATTGGTTAGGTTCATAGGAAAGTGCTTTCGGGTGGGGGTTGCAACAGCACAAGAACTCCCCCCTTCACAACGCCTGCAAGATGGGCCATCTGGGCATTACCAAGCGCCTGCTGAAGCATGGAGCTCACAGGGATGCTCGAAACCAGGTACGAAGCCGTCGTTGTCTCTCCACACTGAGTGTCCAAATTCTGCACTGCACTTCGAGTGCGCAGTTGCAGCCCCGATGTTGACATCCGTATTCAGTTGCCTCAGATCTGAACAGACGCGCTCCAAACGGGTTGCGCTGTGGTGGCTCATAGGCCCGGTGTACGTTGCCAAGGGTACAGTGGAGAGGTCAAGAGGCTGTGCTGTGCGTAGACTGTATCCTTTGTCAATGCAACATAAATTATGCTGTCAAGGTGTCGTGATAATGATAGGCTGCAGTTGGAAGGCTGAGCTTCTCGTGGACCAGGATGTAGACGCCTGCTGCGAGTCGTGAGGCGCTGATTGTGGTCTGGCTTGCAGAAAAACGACACTCCGCTGCATGTGGCTATTGGTTACGCGTCAGACCTGGATGTAACAAAAGTGCTACTAGAGGGGGGCGCCGATGTGAATGTGATAAATTATGTAAGTCGACTCTTCGCAGCCCATTCACAGCAGCAAGAGGACCACCCTGCCGTCTCACCAGCAAGAAGCCCACCCTCACCATTCTGCCGAAATCGGACGCCTGGAGCAAAGGATGTGTTGCATCAACTCCCCGCAACATACAGGATCCACTTCTTGTTCACACGCGCTTGTGGATCTGGGTCTAACGTTTCCGTGGCCTTTTGAACACAATTATAATGAGCAGCTCGCATGCATCGCGTATCGGCAGTCGCGCGTCTGCAGAAAATGGTGTCATCAACCACCAGTGCCCTTTCAATTGTCATTTCAAAAGTGTTCTTCACTCAGGATGTGGACGTTGCCTGCAGGAGGGTAATACTGCATTGGAGGTCGCGAAGGGAACCGCCAATGGCAAGCACATTCGGGAGCTCATGGGTGCGTAGCATGTGTAAGGCATATTGCTTGGTCCATGCCTCCATAGCCAATCTGAGCATTCATCAGGATCCTAACCAAAGCGTATACGGCACCTGTAGATGCATTCACCACCTTCCGAGCCCGAGTTACCTCTGTGTCTTGAGTATCGTAGACTGGGAGCGAACCTTGCTTGGAGCTATTTGAACAGAAAATTGGTCACTGATTCTTGCCTCTTGACTTTTCCTTGCATAACTACTACCATGATAACAAGCAAGGGATTTATGCGCCACATGCAGTTGGTTACATGTTACACCTCGCATCGGTTGCATAGCTAAGCTGATCACCAAAATCCAAGAAGGGCACCACCCTACCAGATGATCTGGCAAAATCATGACCAGTAATGTCATCGATAGGATATGGTTCAACCTCCAAAAGATATCAACATATGAATGCTGACGCTGCGTGAGTGTTGGTGTCTCCAGAGAAATATGGAGCCAAGAAAGCTGGTGATTTGTGAATGACATCGATGTACTTCGATAGATTCTTGTGGTGTGCGGATTTGGACATTGGATCGAGATGCTGATTCCCAGTAGATTGAGGAACTAATAAATTATGGCAAGATGCACCCTTTAGCTAACTGGCCCTCGTTTTTTTATGTTTGCATTAGTGGCTTGTTTAGGGACTTGTGGCCTTGGGACCCACTACATGGAAGTGCAGCAAAGAATTTCCGGTTCATAGCATGCTGGGATTCGGTTGGTACCTGAAGAGATCCAAGTGAAGATAGCTTGATATTGCCAGATGAGTTTGCAAGAACTTGATCATCGGTTGTCATGCGGACACGAGGCCGTGGCTGTTGTAGGTTTCCGGTAGCATAGGATAATCCACAGCAAAAATATCAAACATAAGCCGTGTTCTAGACATTATGTACATCAAGTTTTGAAGTATTTGGTTGTCAAGTCATCAACCTGTCAGAGTTACAGGACTCCTGCATTGAGCAATAGTACAATAATCTTCTAACACCTCGGACTTCGTGAGAGCTTTGAACGTTCCTTAGTACCATGCATGTGCTACCTGTGGGGACCTTGGGGCCCGCTCCGACTGACAAAAGCCACGAGCCAGCGGAAAGGAGCAAATGAAAAAATGGTTCCATAGGTCTCACTCATCAAGTTATGTGATCAGAAAAACAACTGCAGCTGATGAGAGGAGGAGAAATGGGGAGAGCAATTGCTACCTAAAGCGTGAGCTACCATTTGTTTGAAAGTCAGAATTTAGCATATCTCATGCAAAGACGCAGATTTGAGCACGTTTACCAACTTTAAGAGTCGACTTGGAATCACATGCTTCAAGCGAAATGATTATGCACGTCATCGCCAAGCAAATAGATTAGAGACACATTGGCACGCACCGTGCCAGCGTGTGTCAGTGGCATGGGGTTCGCGACAAAATATCTCCCCCATAATTTGACTCGCATGCGCCTACGGCGCCCAACCATGGCTGTGCCGGCGACATCCAGCGGTCCAATCGCGTCACTGTCGGTGGTGACAATGCCCAGCGAGCCGGCTACGACTCCACGACCGGCGGCGGCTCATAGTGCACACTTGAGAGCATTGCTCCCTGTTCGAGGGATATAGCTTGTGCATGATGGGTTGGAGGTGCCCTCGTCCCTGGTCGCGATTCTGGTCATCGTGCCTGGGCTGTCTGGGGTAGCGTGCTGGGGGCGTGCGTTGATTCGTTGTGGGTGTGGCTTGCGATGGTGACAGCGCGTTGCTTCGTGCTGGCGATGGCAAAGAAAATTTGAAGTATATTGAGCTTAAAGGTCTAGTAACAATAACTCAAATGAAGCACAACGGGCAAAAAGGCAAACTCTCGACAGGTCAGCAAAAAAAGCAGGTACGAGCAGGTTGAGGCACGAAACCAGGTTGAGGTAGGACCAGGGGTAGGATTTTTTCGTGTTCCCCGTGAAATTCTACGGTGAAATGCTTCGTGAAACTTCCCTTGCCCCTGATTTTGGGGGGAGATGTGTTTTCCCTTCACAGCCCTATTTCTTGGTCACTGAAAAATCACAGATTCGCAGCGCGTCTTCTGGCACAACATTGGCGCATCGGACGTCAAGTTTGACGTTATTTTCGTGTTCCCCGTGAAACTCTATGTGAGAATGCTTCTTGAAACTTCAATTGCCCCTGATTTCCCCGAATGTTGTGTTTCCCTTTCGCGCCCTACACTCCTTTGGCCACTGAAAAATCACAGATTCGCAGCGCGTCTTCTGGCACAATATTGGCGCATCGGACGTCAAGTCTGACGGTATTTTCGTGTTGCCCGTGAAACTCTAGGTTAAAAAAATTCTCGAGACTTCGCTTGCCCCTTATTTTTTCGAATGTTGTGTTTCCCTTTCGCGCCCTACGCTCCTTTGGCCACTGAAAAATAACAGATGCGCAGCGCGTCTTCTGGCACGACACGTTGGCGCATCAGACGTCAAGTTTGACGTTATTTTCGTGTTGCCCGTGAAACTCTAGGTTAAAATACTTCTCGAAACTTCGATTGCCCCTGATTTTTCCGAATGTTGTATTTCCCTTTCGCGCCCTACACTCCTTTGGTTACTGAAAAATCACAGATTCGCAGCGCGTCTTCTGGCACAACATTGGCGCATCGGACGTCAAGTCTGACGGTATTTTCGTGTTCCCCGTGAAACTCTAGGTGAGAATGCTTCTTGAACCTTCCCTTGCCCCTGATTTTGCCGAACGTCAGGTTTCCCTTTCGCGCCCTATACTCCTTTGGCCATTGAAAAATCACAGCTTCGCAGCGCATCTTCTGGCACAAAATTGGCGCATCGGACGTCAATTCTGACGGTATTTTCGTGTTCCCCGTGAAATTCTACGGTGAAATGCTTCTTGAAACTTCCCTTGCCCCGATTTTGCGGAATGGTGTGTTTTCACTTCACAACCCTATTTCTTGGTCGCCGAAAAATCACAGATTCATGACGCGTCTTCCTGGCACAATATTTGGCGCATCGGACGTCAAGTTTGACGGTATTTTCGTGTTTCCCGTGAAATTCTAGGTTATAATGATTCTTAAAACTTCGCTTGCCCCTGATTTTGCGGAATAATGTGTTTTCCCTTTATACCCTTATTCCTTTGGCCACTGAACTCACAGCTTCGCAGCGAGTCTTCTGGCATAATATTGGCGCATCGGACATCAAGTTTGACGTTATTTTTGTGTTTCCCGTGAAATTCTATGGTGAAATGCTTCTTGAAACTTCCCTTGCCCCTGATTTTGCGGAAATATGTGCTTTGCCTTCACAACCCTATTTCTTTGCCACTGAAAAAACACAGATTCATAGCACGTCTTCTGGCACAATATTGGCGCATCAAACATCAAGTTTGACGGTATTTTCGTGTTTCCCGTGAAATTCTAGGTTAGAATGCTTCTTGAAACTTCGATTACCCCTGTTTTTTCCCGAATGCTGTGTTTCCCTTTCGCGCCCTACTCTCCTGATAGACTGATGGACCGCACCTCTGGAATTTATGTCTCCACGAATGATTTTTTGGCTATGGTTCCGTGACTTCACAATGACCCCATTCACTCCCCATTTTTTGTTCCCTTTTATGTTTCATGGTTTATGCTTATGATTTCTACTTTATATCTATTTGTCGTTATACCCTAGGTTAGGGTTTCGATATCAGAACGGTCGAATCTTTTTGTTGATAAGTTAAAAGAGATAAACATATACCTGGCTTTAAGTTCAGGGATTAGGTTTCGGCTTACGAGTGACGGTTACCCAGACTACTCTAGGATGAGGCAGGTTGACATGACTGTTGACTGGCCTACCGGCGCTGAGAATATTGACTATTGATTGACCTACAGGCGCTGAGAGTGTTGGGTGTTGCTTGGTTGACAGGCGCTGAGAGAGTTGACTATTGACTGGCCTACAAGCGCTAAGAGTGTTGACTGTTGATTGGTGTACAGGCGCCGAGAGTGTTGACTGCTGATTGACCACAAGGGCTGAGAGCGTTGACTGTTGACCGGCTAGTGGCGCTGAGAGTGTTGACTAATCATTGGCCGACAGGCGCTGAGAGTGGTGACCGTTGATTGACCTACAGGCGCTGAGAGTGTTGACTCTTGACTGGGCTACAGGCATTGAGAGCATTGACTGTTGACAACACACTATTCGATGAAAATGATATTCTCATGTGAAAATGATATTGCCTTATTTACCTCATGATAGGCTTAAAAAGCCGCATTTTAACAGTCAAGAACATGCAAGTGCAGGTTGTGCATTAGATTTAATGGTTTTTATGGTACAAAATTGAGGTCAAATGCACTTTTTCGAAATCTAGGAGGAGTGAAAACACAAAGAACTTTTGACTCAGAATCTATATACACGTTATACACATATTATTTACATGTTTTTTTTTCGTCTTGCTTTACGCGTCCACTTCAGGTGCTACCGCTACCGCTACGCAATTATCAAAAGCTTCGTCTTCATCGGAATCATCCGATTCATTCAAGTCACCTAGGTCCTTGCGCGTGCGTTTGGATTGTTGTGCAAGCAAAGCGACGACTATCTGCGCGTATTGCTCGTTCGGTATACTCCGTTCGGGGTCATTCGCATCCACATTCCATGCCAGCACTATTTCATTCTTATCGAAAGTCTCGGTAGACGGTCGGTGCCCCGGTGGCGCTGCGAAAGCTCCTGGGTGACTCGCAAGCTGCTTGCCGAGGTGCTTCTTCTTGGTGTCGGTGTGCTTTTGGGTTGGAAATAGCGATATAGCAGCTGTTGAGTTGACGGATAGCGCGCCTCCACCTTCACCAAGTACAACGGATCCGACCATTCGCTTCGCTTCAGTTGTACGCGGAACGCGAACTTGTCGTTTTCAGATTCCACCGCGAGAGCCACTGCAAAGCTGCCAACTGTCATCTGGCCGTAGGTGACCTCCCACTGGGCGTTGTCCACGTACTGCTCTGCTCGCTTTTGGGCTCGACCTTGGTGTTTCCGTTTACCGTTGTACACTTCTATCGGCGCTCGATCAATTCGGCGTTGGATGCGCACCGGTATAGCGGGGACGGCGGCAGCCTCGGCAGCTTCTATCGCCAACGCGGGCGCCTCTATCAGTCGAACCAAGGTGGTATTGCGCTCGATGGCGATTTTCTCGGGATGCTGGAAGGGTATCGCGGGCGCTTGACATTCTCCACCAGCAGTTAGGTGGCGCTGTTTCTCGATGACATCCTCGCGCCAAAACTTTTCGTGCACCTCCGTGAGCTTTGTGCCCAAAATGTCCTTCAACGCCTGTAAGGTATGCTCAAGCTTTTCGATGCCTTCTTCGGTAAAAGGAATCGGCTTGATGTATCCAGGCCCCGTGACAGGGGGTGTAGAACAAGCTTTGGCAATGGAGTCTCGGGTAACCATTTGGGTGAAATGGAATACTGTTTGTACTGCATGCCCACTTCGCCGTGCTCGTTCTTCTTGAACTTGAAAGCCTGCTGTGCCAAAATATTGTGGCAATCGAAGACGTGACCATCAAACCAAGAGCTGAAGTCGAAGATCTTCTCGGTGTGCTCGCACGTTACACCATCCGTAAAGCATTCTTGTGCGACCTCTATCATCTCGTCGAGCGTCCAAGCTTGCTTGCGTCGTAGACGCACGGAGAAGCGTGAAAACATCTGGTCAATGTTCTCGTGCGTATGTCCCACCAACAGAAAGTTGAGTTTCACCTTGCGAAAGACGTCCGTGTGCACCAGCCAAGCTGCGTATGCCAACATCAACTTGCTCTTGTTGGTGCTCACATTGTCAAGCTGTACATACAATACTTCCGGCATCGGGTATGAATTTTCCCCGTCCCCGTTGCGTCGATGCTCTTGAATGCGGAGGATATCCCGGTGCAAAACGTTGACAAGGAAGTTCGCATCGTCCTTGAAGTTGGCGTAGTTGAAATCCATAAAGCGGCCCACGTTCTCGATCATGCTCCCCATGTTGTGCACGTCAAGGAAGTCCTTAGAGTCCAGATGTTTAGGGATACGTCGAAAGTGTGGCAGTCGGGTGGTCCACTGCGTCATGCCATCGATGATCACCGAGGCATACTTATGCCAAGTTTTGTTCATGGTAATGCTCTTGGTCATATTCGCTTTACGACCATGTTTGTAGAACTTCTGGCGCTCCGCTCGTGCGATTGCATGATGTTTGTTGAGAGGCCCGTTGTATTGCGCTGTGCAAGATACACAAATTTGGGTCAGTGAACAAATTACATAAGCATATAAACACATCACAAAGCTATTCATGAATATTCACCTTTTTGAGATTTGGTTAAGCCTTCCTTCAATAACTTGAAGGACGCGCAAACATCGCACTGAGAAAATCGGTTCGTCGATGGAATCTTGAGCCACTTCCTGCAATCTTCGTCAAATATTTTGTAGAAGTAACTGAGAGAGCATTTTTTCCTCTCCTCATTCTCTTGCAAGCCCTCGTTGTACTCGTCCCACAGCTCTTCGATGGTCAATCCATCCGAAAGATGAATCGGTTCTTTGTCAGGTTGGTGTTGTCCGTATTCGTCGGCGTATTTCTTGAGCCAGGCGACGACCGACTCGCGTTTCAGAGAAATCTTGCGGTTGTCCTCCTCGTACGTCAATCCATGAACAAACGTGTGTCGGCCCTCGAGCACGCGTGTCCGACAGTCGTGAAGATACCCGTAGCTGATGCCGTAAGCCATATAGTAGAACTTAAAGCACACCTGTTACAAAAAAAAACCGTCACTCAAAAATTAATAACACATTATCTAGAAAATGCATAAGGGTTTTGGTAGGTCATGCCAATTTAAGACGCTTGGGAGACACCCCCAACACTGCACGTCTGCAGGCGGGACGGCCGTCGCATGCTCGTCAGCACTCTCCAAACCACGCCTTAAATCTGCGCAACCTAGACCCTCAGTGGGAATCGAACCCACGAGTGCGAGGTTCATAGCCTAGCGCCGTACCAACTCGACCAACGCGTCGCGAATGTACTTTAAGAAATTTATTTAGAAATTTATGATACAATATTCCACATTCCTGTGATGACATTACACAATCTATCACAAGGTCCAAGAAAAATTTCGCTTTGGCCAGAGGCCGTTCATTAGCTAATGAACGGTTCCCGCAGCCAAAGTGTCTAATTGTGAGTCGCGCTTTGGCCAGAGGCCGTTCATTAGCTAATGAACGGTTCCCGTAGCCAAAGTGTCTAATTGTGAGTCGCGCTTTGGCCAGAGGCCGTTCATTAGCTAATGAACGGTTCCCGCAGCCAAAGTGTCTAATTGTGAGTCGCGCTTTGGCCAGAGGCCGTTCATTAGCTAATGAACGGTTCCCGCAGCCAAAGTGTCTAATTGTGAGTCGCGCTTTGGCCAGAGGCCGTTCATTAGCTAATGAACGGTTCCCGTAGCCAAAGTGTCTAATTGTGAGTCGCGCTTTGGCCAGAGGCCGTTCATTAGCTAATGAACGGTTCCCGCAGCCAAAGTGTCTAATTGTGAGTCGCGCTTTGGCCAGAGGCCGTTCATTAGCTAATGAACGGTTCCCGCAGCCAAAGTGTCTAATTGTGAGTCGCGCTTTGGCCAGAGGCCGTTCATTAGCTAATGAACGGTTCCCGCAGCCAAAGTGTCTAATTGTGAGTCGCGCTTTGGCCAGAGGCCGTTCATTAGCTAATGAACGAGTTCAAAAAAAAACATACCTGCTTCTTGCCCAAAAAGTATTTGAAGTCGAACTTGTCCTCAGATCGAAAGCTGTTTTTTAGCAAGTCTTTGATGAAGTATTCCTTTCTATCTTTTTGCGACATACTGAAAATATTTTCGCGAAAAGACTGAATATCTGCGGATGAGAAAGATAGACAGCAGTGCGACTTGCAATTGCACTTAATTGTTTCTGCCATTGATATACTGTCAGCCTGCAAACGTCGCTGCTTAATACTAATTACGCCCGTATATTGTTTCTTGCGTATGTCGGATTCGTACGGTTTGCGCACGACAATCTGCTTGTTTACTTCACCATTTAAACAAACAAGAGGGTCTTCATTCCTCAAGTCCAAACTTGTCTCTGAAAATTCTGTATCAAGTCTGCTTTTTATCTCTTGTAAGTCAATTTCGCGCAAAGCGCGTGACCCGGAAACGCGTGAAGAATTAGAGCTAACTTCCGATCTACACGTCAAAGGCGCGTTCCAAAGAACCAATTGCGTATTCGCGCTTGGGGCTGTGCTTGGAATTGGCTCATGATTGAAAAAGTCAGCCCCTATTTCCATGGAATCTTCAATAACTATTCCCGGGCACGGTTTGCAGATAATCTCGCAACCTTCATCGAAAGGAATAGAAAACATATTTTCGTCAAAATTAGCCGTCATTAGCTTATGAAGCCGTTTTTTACGTTCTAAAAATGATATAGACTTGCGAGTCAACCAAGAATTTCTATCTTACTGAATCGATCGATCCTCGATTTCAGCGCAAATGACACCAGAATATCTTAAAATCATATCTTTGATCTGAACAGACCGAATCAAAAAGCGACAGCGCATGTCATTTTTGATTAAAATTGACATCGATATTCGACATGTCATTTTTAGCCGCCAGAAATGACTTTTAATATTGTGCTAAAGTTACATCACTTTTTCAAAGTTCTTTCACACACACCCCTTTCACAGTTGACAGCCAATTTCTCTCATTTCGCAATGGCGACACTCGAAACATTTCAAGCACTGAGGGCTCAACATATTTTCCAGCTCTATCTTGGTAACAAGTGGAGCATTGTTAGAACCCTTGAAGCCGACGATCCTTCGGACAGTCTGCAATTACTGATTCACTCTGAGGACCCTTCCGAGCAAAATGAAGAAATAATTTTTAGTTTTCCTAAATTTACCTCTTCGACTGTAACCGGGGGTAGCCTCGTTCCTGAGAAACGCGTAGCGTACAGTATCATTGAGAACGAGACTCCAATTCTGTATTTCGTCGCGTACAGAAACAGAAAGCTTACTGTGATCGAATTAGACAGCGCAAACTTTGAGGAAGCCTTGAGCCTTCCAAAGCACACAAATCGGCTGTTGGCTTTTCAAAGTTTGAAAACTAGAGCAGCAGACGAAAATAAAAGCAAAGAATTCTATCTAGCGAGCTATGTAAACCAGGCGTGGAAAGCGTCGATTACAGCTCCTTTCTGGCAAAGCAGACGACCAGCGCCAGTGATCGATGACCTCGGACTTGCTGGCGAGGTACCATTTGTAGAGGCTTCGGTACGTCCCTTTCATGCCCTGCGCCTGGACTGGGGCGGAAAGCGTTCATTAGCTAATGAACGCTTTCGGCCTCGAAACGCGCGCCCTGAGCCCTGACCGGGGCGGAAAGCGTTCATTAGCTAATGAACGCTTTCGGCCCCGAAACGCGCGCCCTGCGCCTGGACCGGGGCGGAAAGTGTTCATTAGCTAATGAACGCTTTCGGCCCCGAAACGCGCGCCCTGCGCCTGGACCGGGGCGGAAAGCGTTCATTAGCTAATGAACGCTTTCGGGCCCGAACCGCGCGCCTGAGCCTGACCGGGGCGAAAGCGTTCATTAGCTAATGAACGCCTTCCGCCCGAACCGCGCGCCCTGAGCCCTGACCGGGGCGGAAGCGTTCATTAGCTAATGAACGCCTTCCGCCTCGAACCGCGCGCCCTGAGCCCTGACCGGGGCGGAAGACTTTCATTAGCTAATGAACAGTTTCGTCAAATTGTCCCAGGCTGCCAGGAGAACGGATGTGCAGCGTGCTGCCGAACGCGCCCTTCAAGGACCTAGTGGCTCCAGAGCTTTTACTGGAGCGGGCGCCAATGTGGATATGTCTCAAGAAGCCACTCAAGGGCTCGTCTAAAGGGGCAGGCATTTTGGTGGAAGAAGCTCAGTTTCTCCACAATGCCAAATCCATGGGTATGACGTTCTGGATTAACTTGGGCGGCTTGGCGGGGGAGGCGGAGTTCGACAAGGTGGACACGTATCTGCGCCTGATTATTCAGAAGGAGTTGTCGGTAAAAGAGGGGGGCCTGATGATAAGCCAGTTCAAGAAGGAACGCATGGTGCAGAAGCACTTGGTGTCCGCGGCGGGATTGCAAACCTGGGACGCATTCAAGGCCGAGTTCACCCCCTACTGGAGCTCCCAAGAGAAAATCGAGTCGTTGATCGGCTGCTTACCTTCAACTCAGGGGGGAGCGCGCCGGGGGGGGTCTGGGGAAGTTCCGCACGCGATCTTGAATTACGTCGAGCACGCGCGGGCGAATCTCCAAGAAGCGCAGGCGCCACGCGCGGGGCACATCCTAGGCTTGCAACAGGTCGAGGTGAAAGTCGACATCAAACTCTATCGGGAGGCGCGGACCGAGGGGCCGGAGCTTAAGGTTCCAGGAGAGGCAGGCCTTGAGGAGGACGAGCCCACACATGAGGCGAACGTGCCGATGTTCCCTCGTTGGAAGATCGTCAAGGGCAGCATGAGCGATATGAAGGACGTCCCGAGGCTGCCCTTCACGGGGACGATCATCGACTGCAATTACGCCCTTGACAAGGAGACGACTCCCGACGCGATGACCAAGGAGGAGGTGCAACCGTTCCTGGAGTCTTTCAACGCCAAGACCACCGCCCCGGCATGGACAGTCGCTATCTTTTGCGGTTTCGTCCAACAAAGCGATTTCCTGGAGGTGATTGACAATTACTGCTCCGGCCGCGCGGAGCGGTTCTTCTGGCACAAGCAGAACGTGAACATGAACCCCAACAGGACCGTGCGCTACAATGACGTTGAATGTGGCGTCCTGGGGTACCATGTAAAGAGCGATGCCCAGGGGGAGTCTACTAAAAAGCCGGAGTGGATGTTCAACTTTGATTTTGGGGAAGGTGAACGTGTGAGCCGCGCGTCACTTTTGCGCGGCTTCCCGGTTGTGCACCAGATGTTCAAACGCGACAACAAAGCCGTGAATAACCATCAGAAACCCCAAGCTCTGTTGATGGAGATGATCCAGTGCCACATGCTCGGTGACAATCCGGGCAAGATGGATGAGAACGGCCATCCACTCAACTGGATTCTCGACGCTTGCTGCGGCGTCGGCTCGGCGTCCATGGCCGCCATGAGGTGTGGTATGAACGCGATCGGCTTCGACCACGACCAGTTCATGGTCAGCTCTGCGCAGCAACGGCTGATCAATTTCGACAACGAGCCCGATCAGGACGCCGAGACGAAGCCAAAACAGAAGAGCGAACCGACGGCGAAGGGCAAGGAAGCGGCCACTGCCGATTCTGAGGAAGAAGAGAATGATGCAGATGAGGAAGATGAGAATGATGAATAAAATAGTAGGATTTGTCGACCGCCCTGACTGATAGTATCAGTCATGCCTCGACGGTATAGGGTGAAAAGTACTCTACTCGTAAACATTTGAATAAAGAATGATACATGTATGCATATTTCGGTGTTTTCATTGTACGCATACTGCACTTTTCTACCGTGTTGCCTTTATGTATCCCTATTTCGCGCATAAATATCACTAAACCCTGATTTTTTTGAAATATATATAAATCCAAAAATGACATATGATAATATCATTTTCATCGAATAGTGTGTTTGACCGGCTTGCAGGCGCTGAGAGTGTTGACGGTTGGCTGGCCTACGGGCGCTGAGAGTGTTGATTGATGACATGCCTACATGCGCTGAGATTGTTGACTGTTGGCTGGCCTACAGGCGCTGAGAGCGTTGATTGTTGACTGGCCTACATGCGCTGAGAGTGTTGATTGTGGATTGGCCTACAGGTGCTGAGAGCGTTGACTGTTGACTGGCCTGCAGGCGCCGAGAGTGTTGCCTGACTGGCTTGCAAGCGCAGCGAGTGTTGACTGTTGAGTGGCCCACAAGCGTTGAGTGTGTTGACAGTTGATTGGCTATTGGCGCTGAGTATGTTGACTGTTGATTGGCTATTGGCGCTGAGAATGTTGACTGTTGACTGGCCTACGGGCGCTGAGAGTGTTGACTGTTGACCGGGCTACAGGCACTGAGAGCGTTGACCATTGACTGGCCCACCGCCGAGAGCGTTGATCGTTGACGGGCCTACAAAGTGCCGAGAGTGTTGGATCGTTGACCGGTTCACGTGCGCCGAGAGTGTTGATTGCTGGAGTCAGCCTGGCAAAGTGCAGGCCGAAAGTTGATTGTTGGACTGCCCACGTGCGCTGTAGAGTGTTGGATCGTGTTGGATCGGCCGGCCGAGAGCGTTTACGTACTGCCTAAAGGCGCTCGAGTGTTGACTTGCTGATTGGCCTATTGCCGTGCGCTGAGAGTGTTGACTGTTGATTGGCCTACAGGCGCTGAGAGCGTTGACTGTTGATTGGCCTACAAGCGCTGAGAGTGTTGACTTTTGACGGGCCTACAGGCGCTGAGAGTGTTGAATGTTAATATTGCGGGATTTTATAAAAGAGTTAACGAAACGTCCAAAACCAACCCCAACGCTTTTGTGATAAGATTCGATAAAGCGGTGGAATGGTGCAAGTACTCCCGCGTTGACGGCGCAAAGCGCAAACTTTTGAGCATGAACTTCACGCGCGACGTCGACTACACAATCATCAACGAAAACAAAACAGAATGTATACTGATGACCACGCGCTGCTTTAAAAAGTTTTGTATGAAATCCAACACGCCGCAATCAGACCCGGTGGCGGATTACTATATGGACTTGGAAGACAAGCACCTCGAAGGCGATTTACAACAGGTTGGCGACGCAATCAAAAATTACGATGAAACCAACAACGTCGACACGGAAGTTCTCCTTAAAACCAACGAGAAAGACGCGTTTGGCGCGCCCACCTGGGTTAGTTTGTGGCGTCAAGCGCGCACAAAACAGATGGACGCAGGCAAAAGCATGATCGGTATGCTTAAAGAAAAAGGTGTCACCGATCCGCGCGCGTATCAGGAGGTGGAAATTTTGCACAACCAGTTCGTGCTCGGATTCGAGGGGTGCAAAAACAATATATCGGTGGCTGCTGGCGCCGAGGCAATGACGGATTCGCAGGTAAATCTGCGTAAGATGTTTACGGAACGCTTTTGTGAGTTGCTGGAACCTATGACTAACCCTACGGCCGATGACGTGCGTGGTATTGGAAAAGAGGTGTACGCAATAGTGATGCATTTTGCGACCGAGATGAACATGCGCACTTACACGCCCGCGAAAGATGAAATCGAAAGCCATATTAGAAAAAAACAGAAACGTTGATATATCCGGTTACTCATACGGACTGAGTTTATTCAATGGACTGGTTTGACAGAGGCAGGCAGACACTTTAAGCAGCCATACATTGGGCCGTTTACCATATCTAAAGTTGTCAGCCATGGACGTGCTTATGAGCTAGATTTCTGGGATCTCGACATTCGTATCCATCCGGTTCAGCCTGTATCCAGAATAGAGTTGTATAATGACTCGATCCAAGCACCTTTGCCTCTGCCACAGATGATCACTGAAGAAGGGCAACCATTGTTTGAGATATCACACATTCTCTCAGACAAGATCACTAGAGGTGTCAAGTACTATTTATTGCGATATGCAGGCTACGGCCCTGCGCATGCCACCTGGGTCAAAGCCACAGAGCTGACCGATGCAGCAGACACAATAGCTGCCTATGAAGGCTAACATTATATTAAGCCTTTTGCCCTTACTTCTTGTAATATATACTAATACATGTCGATCATCTATATACCTTGCTCTTAATGTTCTATCATTATGTTGCATAAGGAGCATGAAATTGATCCTTCCTTGCTAAGGTGTAGTGAGCCTTGTACCAAATCATACCCTTGCACAGATACGCATACATACGAGATATCATATCTGTGGATAAATAAAAACTGCTATGCTACCTTTGCCAGACCGTGGTTTGTCATTCGGATCTTATGGCCAGTAATCCGCAGCTACCGGATACTGAGGTGGACGGAGTTGTGATCCTGAGTTATGATTGACATACATGACTAAACGAATTTCACATTAGTACGTTGTCGAATTCAATCTATGAAATGTTCGTCAGTGCGCGCGTACCGGACCGAGAAAAGGAGTCTGGCATATCGGGTGAGGATCAAGGCATGGTATCGAAACTTTTCGACCGTATCGATAGTTTTCGATAAGTTTCGAATGAGTATCGATCGATATGAATATGTCCGATGTCAATATCAATCGATATGAATAAGTAGTGTGTGAATATCAATCGATATGAATAAGTGCGATGCCGATATCAATCGATATGAATAAGTTCAATGTTGATATCAATCAATATGAATAAGTGCACATTTTTTTTCCACTTATCGATATATTGATATATCAATATGACCTGAGTGCACCCAACATTGCAAGCAAATACACAAGGCAATGAAACAATAATAATCAATTAGACCAAACAATGCTATCTAAAACTCTACAGTGTTAAGGCATGCCATCATGGAATGCTCGATTGTGCCTTCTGTAAGGCCTTTCCTTAAGTCAGAATGCATGGCCCCCACCTTAGAGAAGGCGCGCTCCACACCTGCCGTGGTAGCAGGCACGGCTAGAAACTGGCGCGCCATCCTACCTACGTTCGGGAAGTCCTTGCTATGGACTTTCCACCAGGCAAGCAAGTCACTGTCACGAGGCACATCAGGCACCTCTAAATATCTAGTAAACTCGTCATTTTCCTCTACCCCTTCAGCATCCTCTACGGCATCATCTTCCTCATCCGAGTCAGCAAGATATGATGCTACGGTCACAACCTGCTTGCTAGTCTTTGCTTTTTTCTTAGATGAGCTGACCTCGGCAACACCCTTGGGCTTCCAATCCATCTCGAATGCCTTATGAGCCCACTTCACGGCCGTGTCCTTGGTAAGCATGCATGCACATGGCGCAATAAATGAGCATACTGTCTATTAGCTTCTCGGTGGGGTAACCCACCGTAAGAAATGCTTAGGGTGGGTTACCAGTACTTAAGCGTTTCGCGTCATACTGGTCATCGTATCGTAGACCCAAGGGAAAGCGCACTTTTGGTCATCAACTATACTCACATTTTGACCCCTCCAAGATATAAAATCACTCAGTAGGCGCCATTTTCAACCCAAAACAACATGCCGCCTCAAGAGAACTTATTTTGCGAGTGAAAACCAGAATATTCGGGAAGACATCACCTGAATGCACGCACAATGTAACCGAAGAAAATCGATGCGATCGTGCCACCACACATATCATATGATGGTTGATGCCTATAAAATGTACTCAAACACGCACTTCCCCAATCGAAGCTTATTTAGGACACATAAAGCTTACCCTAGGGTAGATCATCAATCTACCCCACCGTAAGAAAGACCCTTTTATGAGTAGCCTAGGTACCATATCTTCTACGTCGTGTATACCGAGCTAACTCGAGAATTTCATGCATATCAAAGTTTCGAGGTCCAAAGGGACACTTCATGTGCGGGTTGGTAGCGCGCTTTCCTTTGGGGCGATTATTTACCCATTGTTTAATGCACACGAGGTAACGTCATTTTTAGGTGGGGTAACCCGCCGTAAGCGGTATCTAATAGACAATACACAAAAACTCCAAGGGTTTCAAACAACCTAATGTGCAACAAAAGTATGCAAACCTAGCTCGGCCGTGTGAGGGAGACGTACCTCCCAGCCACTGATTCACGCCCTTAAACCTGAAACTCTTGTAACGTGGGTCCAACACCGTGACCACAGCAAAGTCCTCCACCTTGCACTCCATCATGTCACAGTGATAACGGGCAGTGAGGGAGTTGTACATGATTTGGCGAGCATCCTTGACGGCTTCATTTTTGAGCTCAATAGGGGTTCCCTCATACTTAAGGGGAGTGCCGGCTTCGGCAATGTTTGCCAGCTTCCCAATCAGTGGGAGAACCAAGCTCACAGTCGGGTATTGTGTGCCTTGTAAAAGGTCAACAACATTGCTAGGGTGAGTCAAAATACACACCGACTCACGCACTATATCCCACTCCTTCGAATTCAACTGGTGATCCTTGTAGACCGAGCCGTCCAAGTTGGGCACCGCGTTGGCAGCCTTAGTCGGATGCTCGCAATCGTACATCAGCACCGCCTCCTGAATAACGGCAACTGCCCAAGTTAAAAGCCATATTATTTACGTTGCTCCTTTTCGGATGTGCAGAAAAAAGGTGCAACTAAAACACGCATATGCTATTAAGTACATACCGCAACTGCCCAAGTTAAAAGCCATATTATTCACGTTGCACCTTTTCGGATGTGAAGAAAAAAGGTGCAACTAAAGCCCGCATATGCTATTACGTACATAGTGCAAAACACACTGGACAAGAAAGTGTGCTCTCACCTGATTGTCGAGGTACCACGTTGCCTGTTTGCAAGCTCCACCCCACCCCGAACGTGTGTCGTTGTCTTGCGGTGGCTTGCTTTGGGAGGATCCGATCCGCTTCTAGTATCGTGTCGAATAGCCTGGTGGCAGCTTTGAACACATTGTAGAGATATTGACTGCATCGTACTGTTTCAATTTATTGTTAACTGTGCATAGGCTGATTTTCAGCTTGTGCATCGCCTGAATCGTCAAATATCAAAAATGTCAAAAATATCGAAAATTTGATAAAAATTTGGGCGGTTCCGCGAAAATGCGAGAAAAATATAGGCGAGATCCCGGAAAATGGGCAAAGAAAATTTAGGTGCCTTCTAGGGAAAATGTGGGGAAAGGCCAATCTGTCATCCACTCACCTTGAGTGACATCTGTCATCGAGAGGCCAGGTATGGCATCGAGATGACGAAGCAAGCCAAGTTCTTGAAGAACCGAAGAGTTCTGAGAGGACGCGTCTTCGCTTCAAGCATGAACTGAACAACATGCGAGTATCAATGGCTATTTCGACCAGCCGATACGGTTAGTTCACCCAATGCTCTCGGGTTCACAACCCGATGGTGGTTACGCGTATGACGCGTGAGGGCATTGAGGTAATCGATGAGGAGCATTGTGCTCAAGCGGACACTTCTGGACACCAGAGCGCTGCACTCATACCCACCAAATATTGTTGCGTGCTTGCTACAGTTCAATAGCAGCCGCGTAGTCTTTCAGGTTCATATAGAACCGTGGCAACATACATAACTAAACGAATTCACATTAGTACGTTGCCGAATCCACCCTATGAAATGTTCGTCAGTGCGCGCGTACCGGACCGAACAAAGGAGTTTGGCAGTCGAGTGAGGATTTAAAGTGGACTTATAAAGACCCTCCGATATCTCGTAAGCAGGGCCTCCTCCGTTTGCATCAAAACAAACCTTATTAAAAAAAGTTCTCCATTCTGCCTGTGAACCTCCATAGTAGCTCTTGGAGGGGAGGAAGGGGTGGATGCACTATGTAAGGCCGTGGAAACATGTACCCAATGGGTTTTCGTTGATCGGCAAGCGCAATATCTATCCGTAACGTAAACCTCGGAAGATACCCTGAACGTCACTCTGAAATACGATACGCAAATCAAGGGGGGCAACATCCTAAGAACTGTATGGCTATATGCCTAAGGTGAGGGTTTAAAGTGGACCCAGTTCCCCCCGATATCCTAAAAACACCTTGAGGGACGCCTCATCGGTGTGAGAAGACTGGCCAGTTGAACAACAAAGACATCAAAGACATATACAAAGGTATGCACCCTATATTGTGAGGTCACAACACTTCTAAGAGGGGAGATCTGTCAGGGATATGACCGATGATATATGTGTCATATGTGTCATACGTGTCATACATGTCATACCATGTCATGTCATGTCATATGGCATAATCACATACAGTCGTCGAGTATTGTCAGTACGGTCGACTATGACATGTACATTCATAATGTCTGTCATCCACTTAAGGTAAGTGACATCTGTCATCGAGAGGCCAGGTATTGGCATCGAAATGGCGAAGCAAGACACGAGTCTTGAAGAACCGAAGTGTTCTGAGAAGACGCGTCTTCGCTTCAAGCATGAAATGAACAGCATGCGAGTATCAAAGGCTATATCGACCAGCCGATACGGGAAGTTCACCCAGTGCCCTCGGGTTCACAACCCGATGGTGGTAACGCATGAGATTGCGTGAGGGCACTGGAAGTATATGAGGAGCATTAGGCTCAAGCAAGCAGTTCTGGACACCAGACTGCTGCACTCATACCCCACCAAATACTTGCGCGTGCTTACTACAGTTCAATAGCAGCCGCGCCACATAACAGGTTCGTATAGAACCGTGACAACCGTATTGGCGTGAGAGTGCACGCCGCACTCCCCCCCCCCTTCGCCGGGGCGCCAATCCCGACCGTCCGACCTGCCAGCCGCGCCCCGGAACTCCGAAGAGTCCCGGCCGACCGACAGGCCCGCAGCGCGAGATCCCGACTGACTGAACCCGCCGGCTGAGCCGGGGGCGACGCCGACCCGACCCCGCCGACGGCGGCCCGACCGACGGACAAATTCCTCACCATCAGAGTACATTATGCTTTTGTGCAATCTAAATGGAGGTGTTGTATGCAATTCCGCGACAACCAGCACCCGCCGATCTAGAAATTAACCACCGGTGCGCGAGCACAAGTGGCTACACCGGCCGAAGCGCGGTCATTTCCGGACGCAGAAGGAACTCGAAGATCTAACGGCTAGAGCCACGCGAGATCACAAACCGACCCGAAATTCTAGCAAAAGCTACGCAAATTCGAAACAATTGCGCAGCGCTTCCGCCGCAGAGGGTCGAAAGTGCCGGAATCCCAGAGCGATTTGGTCTCGGCCGAGGGCGAAGCCTAAAACTACGGACTAAATCCGTGTATGCTTATGCGTGCGTGCCAAGGTGACGGGCAAACGCGCGCACGTCAAAAAAATCTGCCGAGTGGAAAATCCTCACGCAGACCCGGCTCCAGGGGTACCTGAAACCATCAAACGCACCCCACCGACGCGAAACGCCAACCCACGCAAAGACATTCTAGATTTCAAGAAGGCACTAAGGGGCAAGCTAAACGCGCAAGGCAAGGATACATTCGATCAGAATTACGCAGGAAATTGCGGAAGCGACGCGGAAAAACGGACTAATTACTATTTTGTAGGAGGCTACCACTCCAACTTCTTCACTTCTTACACTTTCGGGCTTATCTGTTACTAACTCTCAAACGACCGCACGAGGTATGATTTCGATACTACGGCGGTCAACTATCCGGAATATGCTTTCAATATTCACTTCACGGTATGCTTTCAATACAATTATACAGCTGTTACGGTTTCGTACTTTTATGTTACTTTTTACTCAGTTCAGTTCTCATCTCCGAAGCTGGCTACACTTAGAGTTCTTATACATTCATGAACTCCCTTCATAACTCAACTGCACTATGTACTCCGTACAGCGGACTAGGCACCTCACATCAACATCATTCAGATCGGTCCTACTGTACTCCGGACTGAGTACTTTTATAGTTGTAGTTGCTTTTTTGTACTTAGCCGTTTTCTTAGCTCTTTTACTTGCGTTTCTGGCTCTTGTGCTTGCCTCCTAGCACAATGCACTTCTCCCGAAATAGAAGTCGTTATGTTTAAGCTTGCGGTTGTTCACATGTAATCTTAACAGCTACAAAAATTTACTTGGTATTTATTATCAACCCTGTTTTGCCCTACCTCGTGTGCCAACCACAAAGGCATGTGATAGGACACACCGGCTGCAATAAATTACACGACGCTTCTCGCGGAGCGAACGGGGCACGTAAGGCTGTATAAACGATGCACGGAAGTAAACAGAAACAGCAGAATATTAAAATCAGGTATACAGTATCGTATGTAGAAGATGAACTATTCTACCGTCAGCGCCTCTTGTATACCTGTAGGGCTGATCAGTAAACTATACATACCTTGCCCGTAGGCATGTCTACAACATTTTACAGAGTGAAAACCATTGGGTCGATCATATACTGGCTCTAGATGCTTTTGCAGCTTCTGTCGGCCGTTGTATTTTGCTATGCTTTGTAAGCTACCTGGTGTAAAATAACAGTTTGCAGCACTCTGGTATATAAGTACGCTTGCTGAGGGCACATCTCGCGTGTTGTGTGGCAGAACAGTTGCCTTCAGGTGCATATCTAGGAAATTTGCCGTCACGTAATTCAGCCAGCCAGAACATATATATGCATGTATCAAAGGTCCAAATAAGTAAGTCAGGCAGCCAACGGATATCTTCATACGCTTGGGCATCCAGTGTTCGCCGGGCATGAAATACTTGAACGGTGTGAAGCACTTTCATAATATGTGTCCACAGTTCTGCTCTGTCAAAGAAACCTTGTTTTCGCTGTCGGGGGCGATGGGACAGCTGGCCGTATCGCTTAGACCTCTCTAGGCAGAGCGAAACCAGTTGGCACAGCTCGGATGGGGCTGCCGAGCCGACGGCTTTTCACGGGGGCTCTGTTTATGCAGCGATCCGGAGTACACACCGAAAACCACAACCGGCACGGCCAACCTTCCTCAACGCACGCCTCAAAGGCAAGCCATAAGTTCGAGCTCTGCAGACCGCGCATGCATTCAGACGAAGCCAAAATTCGACTGTGGGGAGCTTGAGACGGCGGAACCGGCGCCACTGCAACAGGAGAAAGCCGGGACTCGCAGAACCGATCGACCCCAGTCCGTCACAACACGGCCTGGACGCATTTGACAGGCCCTACATAAACCCGTCCGTCAGGATACGACGTGGACACGCACGGCAGCCATATGCATCAGGCGCAGCTATCCCAGATCTTTTGCCCTACGGCTCAGCGACAGCTTGCGCCCCCAATACGTCGGAAACAGGGAACTCTACAACAGTCCCGTGCGTTTCTACTCCCGGTATGTATCACTGGCTTCCGAGGTGACGAAGAGGGGGTCGCTCTCCTGCAGAAGTCGGTGTGATTCGCCTAATGATATGTTCGGTGTGATTAGCATGATATGAAGTAATATGCCGTGAGATGTTCGAGAGTTGTGAGGATGAGTGTGAGAGAATACTGCCGATGAGGACACGCCAACGTTTGGTGTTCCGGCAGTCGTGTCGTGTTCCTTTCGATAGAGACACTGCTGTCAGAGACGGAGACAGGGTCACCATACGGTACTGCCGCGGAAGTTTACGTCGACAGCCCGCGGCGGTAAGATACACGCAAAACCACAGACACCGAAGGGGACTAGGTGCGGCAAAAAGGCGGCGAGCTTTATGTAAGAGACGATAGAGTAGCTGCACCCAGTTTGAAAAGTCACCTGTGCTCTCGTCTGAGCCGTAAGCATCTTGCTTGAAGCGCGGATCCAGTAGGCAGACCTCGACCTGCGGGGCGTGAAAGGAACAGCTTGAGGAAACTACGCCAGATGTTCCTCGCACATACAAGTATGGAAAACACTGTCACATCCATTTCGCACCTGGAGAAGAACCCGATATCTCTGCACGGCCGGCAAATAGTGCGTCCATAAACAAGGCTCTGATCTTGCTCTCCGTTTCGGCACCCTGCCAAACCAAAAAGGCTTTTCTGGGAAGTGTGCAAAGTGTACAACCCAAATATACGATCCGGAAACACGGAATAACAAGGAGTCCGAACGCCCAAGTCAAGCTCTAAAACAAAGAGAAAAAAGTTACAAGCAAGAAATGTGATGATTCACGTGGGCAGCTGACCTTTAAGGACTGCCCTCTGGATGGGTCGCCCACAATATTTTGTCTTTGTCCGTTAGAGCGGCGAACTGGTGGGAAAAGTGGTTCCGTTGCATGCGCGACTCGCTTCATGGAAAACTCCACTTTGCCTATTTCAGTTGGTTGTTCCTGAAAATGCAACATACAAAGCATATGCACCTTACACCGTTTTCGTGTATGTGCGACTAACCTGGGGTGACTGAGTCGTTGTTTCCGGGGTACAACATCCTATAACACTTCTCGACAGGTAAACGCGGTGTGGTTTCACGCACCATATGAAGGCAAGGTGCGCTACGGGCATCCAAGAAGCTGTAGTTGGTCCCCCAACCGGTGGTAACGCTGTACTGTTTCCCCCACGACCCTTTCAGCGGCTGGCCCGTGCCCTGGGCAGGCTCCCGAGTATCCATGCTGACGTTCTTGAGTGGCACTATTGGGCCATGTAAACTGCTGTCTACGGAGGAGTTAAGTTTCACGGTCGGCCACCATATTTCCCTGCCACACACAACACGCACGCCAGCTTCAGACCTGCGGTGGCAGTCGGGGCTGCTTTGCTGGCAAACTAGGTGCGCGGAGCCAGCGTGCCCTACTCAACGAAGAAACGAGAGAGCAATAGTCATATGAACTTGGAAATGGGAGGGACTTTAAGCGCAAGCTCACCCGGTGGCTGAAACACGTCCGTATGGAGTTTTTGTTGACACATTCGTGTTGCGATCCTTCGCGGAGCTGAGCGACGGTAGACTATATCCGATTGTCGCCGGCTTTTGGCCCACCGTCGAAGTTTCGAGTGACATCTTATCAATATGTCATTCAAAGCTACGATACCTATACCTTCACACCTTCTCAGGATTGCTATTACAGCATACTCTTTGAAATATTTTTTTGTTTTTTTTCAGGGGTTGAGAACAAACCGAATGGGAGGAACTATAGGACTATATCACATGTGACATGAGCGTTCCCCCCGCTGCTCTGCTCGTGGCGACGCGACGCCGCTCAGCGGGGACGGTCATAGCGCCCCTCGCCGGCGCGGCGTGCCGATAACTGAGTCGATATACGTCCTGTCGTACTCTGGCTTGCCAGAGGTTACGAGCTTCGGCCGCTGCGCGGCCGATCGCGCGATTCTCGACAGACAACAATGGAAAGCAGCTCGTAACCTCTGGTTCTTTTCGTGTTTTGGCCTGAATTTCGCTACCTCTTTCCCCACGGAAACCTACGCGAACCGTGGAAACGCCTGTTTTTATGCTTACCGTATATTGGGAAAAATGAAAATGTAACAGCGCGCAGCACAATATCTTCAGCTATTAAGCAAGTTAGTAGAATGATAGTTCCAAGGTATGCTGAAACCTCGAGGATTCTCCTTAAAGTCCCCATGAAGTTCCGTTCCGACTCGACTTACTCCGCTTAATGCGACGAGTTGGGGATGCTGAGAAAATAAGTGATGGGCAGCAATGGAGGTGCGGATTTTTTTCAGTGGTTCCTTATGCTTAGTACTTTGCGTTCTTCAAACGTATGTGGGGATGTTTGGAGATGCCTGAAAGGTATTTGGGGTGCAATATGCGTGCAGGCGCGATTGCGGTATAGATTTGTCGCATTTCGAACTTGACTAACTTGAGCTGTGGGACAGGGATGGAGGTGCGGATTTTTTTCAGTGGTTCCTTATGCTTAGTACTTTGCGTTCTTCAAACGTATGGGGGGATGTTTGGAGATGCCTGAAAGGTATTTGGGGTGCAATATGCAAGGGCCAGTATCGCCTAAGATTTAAGGGATCGATATTTCCCGACTTCTCAACCATTCGAATCGATTGATACTGATAGTTTACAAAGCCCAACTCGATTGATAGTGATAGTAGAATGCTATGGAATCGACTGATACCGATTTATTTCACGAAAGTTACTATCGATTGATAGTGATAGTGAAAGTTTCACCATTGACTAATAGTGATAGTGCGATTACTTAACCAATAATCAACGATAGTTCAATCATACCGATAGTGCCGATAGTGGCTTACGCAGTGAGTGCTACCCACACACGCAGGATATCAACTTCAACGAAGGATATCAACTACTCAGAACTACGTGTTATTTAGCTTGACATCTCCGGTACCCTGCACCTTGACGACCGGCCGAAAGGACGATCTTTTCCAAGTTTTCCTGAGCCTGGAGTTTCGGACTCTACACTTCCACTATTATCTTGTGGACGCTTCTGTCCCCTGCGTGGGTTCGTCTTGTGTGTAGGCATGATCGATGCCGGGCTCTGTGCTTGACGATTGTTTTATGGTCTCAAGACTGTCTAAGGTTTGTGACGGGAAGCCTCGCGTCGTCGCGTGACGGCGGCCTAGGTAATGATATTTGTAAAATGGCCTTGCTGTCGAACGATAGTGGTGACACGGGAATTCGAAATCGCGATACCTCGAAATCCGCCGACCAATCGACCGATGACATAGTCGTGTACGTTCAAATCGACTGATAATGATAGTTCGCATATTCGAGTCGACTGATAGTGATATGTGGCAGGCGACGAATCGACTGATAGTGATATTTCGCGATAGCTAAATTCACGGGATCGATTGATAGTGATAGTGGCGATACTATCGATATGTCGCGAAGTCGGCACTATCGATACTGGCCCTTGGCAATATGTCATGGAGCAACAAAAATTGTACCGCTAGACCAGATGTCAGGGCTCGCTATGCGAGCGATATGTATGGCACGGCTATTATTGAACGACAATAGCACGCGCAAGAGTTTGGTGGTATGAGTGCAGTCTGATATCCAGAATCTCCTGCTTGAGCTCAATGCTCTCTCATATACGCCAATGCCCCCACGCTTCTCAAGCGTTACCACTATCGGGTTGTGAACCCGAGGGCATTGGGTGAACAACAGTATCGGCTGATCGAATTAGCCATATGATACCCGCATGGTGTTCAATTCATGCTTGAAGCGAAGACGCGTCCCTTCAGAACAGTTTGTTCTTCAAGAATTGTCTTGCTTCATCATCGAGATGCTGTAATCAGCCTCTCGATGACAGATGTCACTCATGGTGAGTGGATGACAGATAGTATGAATGTACATGTCATAGTCGACCGTACTGACGATACTCGACGACTGTATGTCATTATAACATATGACTAATATTTTTATTATCCCGGACGGCCCAAATCGGCCCCCGGCTACCAAATAATTTACGGTGTCTCCTACCCCTAAAACTCAACGTCCAAATCAACAAACAAGGCTTGTAGACTAGGCTAACTGCAAATCACAACAGGACATCCGCTACTATCTCCACGGATGAGTAATAACTATAGCTAGCAACTAATAATCTCCGCGCACTATACATGACCGACCATCTCCTTCTCCTCCGCACAACCGTACCTGCCAACCACACCCCCCACACCCCCCCCCTTCGCCGACCGATGTCCAGCGTTAACTAATTTTGTGATACTCGAGCCCAATCAGAGTAGTCGCGACCCTCTGTGGGACCAGCTCAGGGTGGGGGTGGGGATTTGATGTCACCGGGGAGAGGGAGGGTCCTACGCGCCTGTTGTTGGTTTATATGTCAAGACCCGAGTCGACAACGCTATTCATTCGGCTAATTTCGGTTCAAAAAATGCAACATAATGATAACAGAATGTGCTATTATAGTAAGCAAATTGGTTATAGGCGGACAGACAAGGTTTCATATTTTTAGCACCAAGGTATATTAGTTTGTTCATAACTATGCCCCACAAGGTAATGCTACGGTCACTGTAACTCCGTAAAATATCATAACGCGACGGCCGCTCTACGTGATGAAACGTCCCATTTCCTTTACACTTTTGCCATAAACCTTGTGTACCCGATGTGCTAGTGTGCATTCGCGTTTGACCATTATATCCGTGTATGAACACCAAAGTTCAAAATAGAAATCTCGAACCCAGGTTTGCAATCGGGAACATAATTGTCCTGCAACTTTATATGTGTAGTGGTGAATCAACCATTCCTTTAACGATAACGGAATCCTTCCATGCAAGAAATCCCCACGGTGCCTAGGTGAGAACCACGCCGCCAGCAAGGTTGTGTCAAGTCTCGTGCCGCCCGGGGGGAGTGAAGCATTTAACTTCTCAGTTATTACAGCATTATAACATATGACATGACATAACATGACATGACATGGTATGACATGTATGACAGGTATGACACGTATGACACGTATGACACATATGTCATATGTCATATCCCTGACAGATCTCCCCTCTTAAAAGAGTTGTGACCTCACAATATAGGGTGCATACCTTTGTATATGTCTTTGATGTCTTTGTTGTTGAGCTGGTACCAGTCTTCTTACACCGATGAGGCGTCCCTCAAGGTGTTTTTAGGATATTGGGGGGAACTGAGTCCACTTTAAACCCTCACCTTAGGCATTTAGCCTTACAGTTCTTAGGATGTAGCCCCCATGAATTGCGTATCGTATTTCAGAGTGACGTTTCAAGGTATCCATGAATTGCGTATCGTATTTCAGAGTGACGTTTCAAGGTTTACAGTTCTTAGGATGTAGCCCCCATGAATTGCGTATCGTATTTCAGAGTGACGTTTCAAGGTATCTTCCGAGGTTTACGTTACGGATAGATATTGCGCTGCCGTTCGTATCGTATTTCAGAGTGACGAATTAAAAACGAATATGTTTTTACGGCTTTATATAATGCATCCACCTCTTCCTCCCTTCAGAGAGCTTACTCCCCCGAAGTTCACAGAAATACTATGGAGAGCCCGATTTTGGGGCTTGTTTTAATGCAAACGGAGTGGGCCCTGCTTAACGAGATATTGGAGGGTCTCTATGAGTCCACTTTAAATCCTTCACCCGATCTGCCCCAGTGCTCCTTTTATTTTTCGGTCCGGTACGCGCGCTTTGACGAACATTTCATAGAGTGGATTCGACAACGTACTAATGTGAAATTCGTTTTAGTTATGTGTGTCAAGCATAACTCAGGATCACAACTCCGTCCACCTCAGTATCCGGTAGCTCGGATTACTGGCCATAAGATCCGAATGACAAACCACGGTCTGGCAAAGGTAGCATAGCAGTTTTTATTTATCCACAGATATGGTACCCGCATGTATGCGTATCTGTGCAAGGGTATGATTTTGTACAAGGCTCACTACACCTTAGCAAGGAAGGATCAATTTCCTGCTTCAATGCAACATAATGACAAAACATTAAGAGCAAGGTATATAGATGATCGACATGTATTAGTATATATTACAAGAAGTAAGGGCAATAGGCTTAATATAATGTTAGCCTTCATAGGCAGCTATCATGTCTGCTGCATTGGTCAGCTCTGTGGCTTTGACCCAGGTGTCATGCTCAGGGCCGTAGCCTGCATATCGCACTAAATAGTACTTGACACCTCTAGTGATCTTATCTGAGAGTATGTGTGATATCTCAAACAGTGGTTGCCCTTCTTCGGTGATCATCTGTGGCAGAGGCAAAGGTGCTTGAATTGAGTCATTGTACAGCTCTATTCTGGATACAGGCTGAACCGGATGGATACGAATGTCGAGATCCCCGAAATCTAACTCATAAGCACGTCCATGGCTGAGAACTTTAGATATGATAAACGGCCCAATATATGGCTGCTTAAAGTGTCTGCCTGCCTCTGTCAAACCAGTCCATTGAATAAACTCAGTCCGTAGAAGAACTTTCTGCCCTACTGCAAATTGTCGGGGCATGTGAGTCTTATTGAATCTGGCTCGGTTGATCTCTGCTGCTCGGGAAATGTTATCTACCGCGTTGGCATGTACAGCCGAGTACTGGTCAAAATGATCTCGAATAGCATTCTGTATTGGAACAGGAGCTTCTGGCGGGATAGTGATTGCCATATCATGAGGCGAAAGTGGCTGCGCCATCGAGTCGAGATAAAATGGTGTGTAACCAGTCGTAGCAGAAACCGTGTTGTTAATTGCAAACTCCACCAGAGGCAACTTGTCCTCCCACGAATTGGCTGAAGTATCGTTGCAACAACACCCGAGGAGAAAAATACTATCTAGTCAGTTTATAAACCAGAGGTTGGTGAATCATGCATCAAACAAAATGAAAAATACCTGAGGATGTCCTCAATGAAGGCATGGCTCCTCTCATTGCTTGCATTCGACTGTGGATGGTGTGAAGACGTCATAGACAATCTCGTACCAGTAGATTTCCACAGTGTTTGCCAGAATGAAGAAGTAAATCTGGGGTCTCGATCTGAGATGATGTTCCTCGGAAGACCATGGAGCTACAGTTTTTGGGTTGTTGCCCGATATATTGGTCATGAATGTGCTGATTTCAGCATGACCAAAATGCCAAACACAGAGTGTTTCACTATTATATAGTGGCATTTTAGGGTGTGTAGGGTTACATCGACCCTTATCA
Organism: Cymbomonas tetramitiformis; assembly: GCA_001247695.2. Taxonomy (NCBI): domain Eukaryota; kingdom Viridiplantae; phylum Chlorophyta; class Pyramimonadophyceae; order Pyramimonadales; family Pyramimonadaceae; genus Cymbomonas; species Cymbomonas tetramitiformis. Next base: position 8,984 of record LGRX02003817.1, on the reverse strand, counting down.
CCTACAATTACATTAGGGTGTTACATGTTATCAGTAACACCTAATTATATCCAATTTAAGCAGTATGAACATTTCCTGAAGGAATTAAAGCAAAACTGCATTTAATATGTCACTGTTTACCACGTGGTATTTAGGGGGTATGTTACACCCTCAGTTACATACACGTGATTTTCAGGGTGTTACAGGGTGTTACAAGTGCTGAAATATTTTGGGCATATTTATCAATAGATGAAAAATTGGATCAGCGAAAAAAATTTGACCCAAATTTTCATTTTGAAATCATGCGTGTGAGTTTTTCACGCATTCAGCCACTATGTAGGTGTTCCCTTCAGTGCGTTCACCGGCACGGCCTCAAAAAAGACGACAAAAGATATCATTAAAACGTTGAGACTAGACCAGGCTGGCAAGTTCATGGGCTCTAGTCGGAGAACGAACTTGAATATCTCAATCATTGAAAAGAAAGAAGGGATGGTCATCGTGAACGAGGGCGAGGCAGCGGTATGACACCGATGACGATAACTCGTAATCCGGGAAAACGTCAACGTCCCGAACTTCCGGTGGGGGAGGGTGTGGCGGTTGACGGGAGGGGCGTGGGAACAGGGGGTGCCGACCATTATGAGCGCGGAGGTTACCGATTTGACGCAGTAGTTAGGCGGCGGGTCCGATGGAACGCCTGCACGCAAGGTTAGCATAACTGACTGAACTGACTGTACTGACTGGCTGCTCCGTAGTCGGTGAGGTCAGCGAGGAGGTCAGAGGTCTGGACTCGCGGTTCAGCAGGGACTCAAGCATAGCCGTATCCGTAGCTGCCTCCGTAGCCGCGTCCGTAGTCGCCTGGGTCAGTGAAGGAGTCAATGAGGTTGCCGCGCTGTCCATCTCCGACTCAAATGTCACCGAGAACCTTGCCAGAGCGTACACCCCCTTGGTTAGGGCGCGGAGTCCAGGCGAGAGTCGCACCCTGCTGCTGGCGCGTGGCGCGTTCGCCAGTTGGCCACATCAGAGCGTGAGGGGAAGTGGCGGAGTTCAGGTCCCTGTCTCTGCCACTGCGCTTCGTTCCGCAGGTCCTGCTCAGATGGGGGTCGAACTTCGGCCATCTCTCTCGCTGATGCCGAGGCGTGAGGTGCTGGTCCGGCAGAAGCCGCTCCAGCAGGCTCACTCAGGGACGCGTTCTCGCTGAATGGCGTGGGCAGCTGTCCGTGCGGTGAGGTCATCACAGTAGCTCCAGACCAAGTGTGTGGAGTCCTGTAAGTTGCAGGAGGGCTTCGCTGTCGCGGAGCGGGAGGGCTCAGGTCGCGCGTCCGCGGTGGGCTCCTGCGGCGCGGCGGTGGAGGGGTCCGGTCCCGAGCCCGAGGCGGACTTCGTTGGCGCGGCGGCGGAGGCCTCCTATCGCGGGCTCCAGGCGGACTTCGCTGGCGCGGCGGCGGAGGGCTCCTATCGCGGACTCCAGGCGGCCTCATGATGCCAGGTGAAGGGGTCATCATGCTGACATAACGCTGGGGGTCGCCCTCATGTTCAGCCCTGCACCAGGGGTGTCAACCGTCAGCACCCGTGGTGACGCCGCTCTTGCATGACGCAGAGGCGGATTAGGGAGCGGCTTAGGTACCGTCACCGCTTCCTCCATGGGAGGTGTCAAACAGGTCGTTCCAGTTGCCAGAGCCAGAGGGGTCGTGCTGTGAAACTCAGGGGCCGCAGCTGACAAGGTTGACTTCCTTTTGGGTATCTGGAAGTCCGGCTCACCTGCTGCTGTCGCAGCCTGCGGCGGCTGGCCCGGAGAGGGCGCCTTGTAGGTGCCCTTAACACCCTTGCCAGTGACTCCAGTGGCAGCAGCTCCTCTCGTGCTGCGCTGACTGGGCTGGCGTCCTCCCGTACGCCTGGGTGTGGACGTAGGCGACGTTGGAGGTGAGCGCCCCGTGTTAGCGTTCTGCATCATGCTGCGTTGGGAGCCGAAAAGTGGAGATATGACCGTTGGTGAAGTCAAATCTGTCAAAATTGGTCAAATTCCCCAGCAAACTCAGAAATACCTTTGGTTGTTGCAGTGGAAGTCGTGGTGAAAGAAGAGAAATGCTTTTCCGTGCGCGATGCTGTTTCTAGTGGTCAAATTTCGAACATGGAGTGAAAATCTGCCAAATTGGTAAATTTCTGCAGGCCATCCCGAAGCAATCTGGGCAAATTGGCCGGTTCTCAGGGGTGGAGACTATTTTTAACCATCAAAGGATACAAAAAAATGGGAAAATATTCTTCTGGACTTCAATCTCCCCCCATGTGGTCTGTTGAGCTCAAATTTGTCTAATTGTGACTCTGTCGTGCCGGTTGGACAACCCAATTTAAAATGTCGAAATCGGTGAGGACCCAGGTGTCGGGGCCAGTTTCCAAACGAAAAAAACTCATCAAGAACTGGCGGGAATTTTTTTGTCAACGTTAAAACGGCCTCCGAGGTCCTCCTTTTTCAATCTGATTAATTGACCACTTTTCACTCCCAGCTCGGGGAAATCGGTTGTTAATCCCGGTGCAATCTGACTTGGTGGCGGCTTCAGCTCCCACTTTCTGACCACTTTGCAGCATAACAGGGTGACTCAGGAGTTCATGCGGCTGATGGGCGTCAAGGTAGCTAGCACTACTCCCTATCACCCTCAGAGCGACGGGCAGGCGGAACGCAGCAATCACACCGTGGAGCGCATGCTGCTGCGCTGTTATGTCGCTGAGAACCAAGAAGACTGGGACCTCTGGGTGACACCTGTGGAGTACGCGATCAATGACTCCACGTCAGCGACGACTGGATTCTCTCCCTTTGAGTTGGTGTACGGACACGCTCCAGCGACGCAGCTGGAGTTCTTCATGGATGGACGCAGCTTTGGAACGAAGGCGGGTCAAGACGAAGAAAAGGTGGGCGAGTAGCTGCGGACAAGAGAGGGACTGCGCACGAGCTGGCCAAGCAGTTTGCGCGGCAACTACAGGCAGCGCGGGTGAACCTGCAGATGGCCCAGCAGCGCATGATGGAGCAGTTTGACGCGCGACACCGGCTGCAGCACATTAAGGTGAATGATCAGGTATGGGTGGATGGCCAGCACCTGACTCTGCCTGGACATCGGGGGTTGAAGCCGAAGCTGCGCAAGCTCAGGCACGGCCCCCTACGCGTAATAGAAGTGTGTACAGCGACAGGCAGCAAGAGCTGCCAGCGCAGGACCGCGGAGCTCCGTCAGCGTACAGGTTAGAGCTGCCCGTGCATTGGAAGGTGCACGACGTGTTTGCAGCGGATCGGCTCACCCCAGTTCAGTCAGGAGCTAAGCACTTCGTGATCAGGCAAGAGGACATGGCACCGCCACAGGTCTTGGTAGAGGGTCAGAGGGAGCGTGAGGTGGAACGCATCATCAGCACTCGCTTCAGGAAGTTAGGTGGGAAGGCTGGCGGGACAGTGCAGGAGTGGCTAACTAAATGGAAAGGGCTGTCGCATAGTCACAGCCAGTGGCAAACCAGAGAGGACTTGGAAGGTCGAGGGGGCAGGCTGGAACCGCTGAGGGTCTTCGAAGCTGAGGAGGAAAGGTTGAAGAGGGCTCCAGAGAGAAGGCGAAGGGAGACTCACAAGGGTCAGGAGGAGCAGAGGGCACAGTTGTTGATGGCAATGTGACCTCCGACCCCGACAGTCCACAGCAGTAGCCAGAGCCGGGCTTACCAGCCTCACCTCTCGAGAGTGCAGCACCCAGTTAGAATTCTGGTGCTGTTCTGCGGTACCGGCTCAGTGGAGCAGCAGTTCCAACGTCAGTTCAGGGACTGCGAGATAGTAACAGTGGACATCCTACCGAAGTGGCAAGCCACGTGCACGGAGGACATCCTACACTGGAACTACAAGCTCTACCCGCGACATCATTTCGATGTCATCTGGGCCAGCCCCCCCTGCAAGGAGTACAGCAAGGCGAAGACACTGGGGGCTCCAGATCTGAAGTTGGCGGACAGGCGCGTGCGGCGTACCAGGGAGATCATCGAGTTTTACGACCCTGCGTATTTCTTCATAGAAAACCCCGCTGGCGACGCGCTGCGAGGGTTGCACACGCGCGCCGTGATGAAAGGTCTGCCAGAGCCGCTGTTGACCACCTATTGTAAGTATGGCACACCGTACATGAAGCCAACTCACATACAGTAGAAACTCTATTACTTTTTTAATTATATAATGAATTTCTTTTTAAAAATAGCTGTAAAGATAAATTTCGAATAAACTATCGAAATATGACAGGTAGGCGTGAAAAGATAAAAGATAAGCCAAAAATTTAATATTGGATCTCGTCTTTTCACAACTGGTAAACGTAGAGATAAAGTACGCATTTAATTCTGCGCCTCGGACGGACGTGGCTGGGCAAAAAATGGTAAAGCGAAAAACAAACTCGGTACACGCTAAAAGATTGCTGCAAGCGCCATTTTCGAAATATCTTGCACGCATATACGGCTCCGTGCGCGGGCTCCGGCCACGCGGCCAGGCACGCGCGTTTCGCTATCCCCCGCTAAGGCGTGATGTACCGACATGGCCCCGACAAGGTGGGTATGTTCCTAACCATTTTCGACCATGCTGAATCCGATGGTGACGTCCGCTTTTACCGATTAGAGCCGTATAGGGCCCCACACCGTGCTCAAGGTGGGCCTAGGCAAATCCACCTGAGCGCAGACACACCGTTACGTCGGCGGTGATGCTTAAAAAAGCAAGCACGTTTTAGTAACTCCAAGATATCAATGCAGGAATTTCGGGACCGCTATCGACTAATAATTCTATAACGATTAGATCGACCAATTTTAGATCTGGTCGTTATAAAGTTGCCGATGAGGCAGTTTGTTTTATCCGGACAAGGGCCGATCAAGACAAACAAACAACACAATATTTACCGCGGTAACCGCATTTCAAGGCTTGCAAAGATAATAATAAAGTTCGAATCTAAATAATTGAAATGGCGGAGCTCAAAGATAAAGATAAGGATAAATTTCAAAAACATATAATTGATGTGTCCCAAAAGGTTTTACTTTTCAATTAGTGTTTCACTTGCACGAAAAACAATAAAAAAACAATAAAGTTTCTACTGTATGGACAAATGCAGCGCCTTCGGTACCCTTGTTGCTGTGCACCCACACGACTCCCTACCCTGCGCGAGCAATGCAGGGGAGGCACGAGAACACTCCCAGGGGGGCATCTCTTCGGCCAACACCCGCGGCATGGGTTCAGCCCAGGCGGTATATGCGATACCTCGCGCGTTGCTGCACCACCTGTTTTGCGAGCTGAAGCTGAACGAGCGCATGAAGGAGGAGAGCGCGCTCGCGGTAATGAACCTCATATCGACACTGACAGCGAGGACAGACGCGTTCGAGTCTCAAGATACCGAGGCTGGTCAGCCACGGGGCGCAAAGGCCGCGGAAGACCCGTGATCTCGGGAAGTACCGGGGTTGCCAAACCTGATAAGCGTTGGCAGCGTGAGACGGTGAGGCGCCTTCGGTGAACCCAGAATACGGAAGGGGACCCAGGCCCAAGGACTGGGGGGCACGGACCCAAGAGCTGCAGAGGGGGACCCGGACCCAAGAACTGGGGGGCACGGACCCGAGAACCGAGGGCTTAGCAGCTTGATCCTTGTCACAAAAGTGCATGCTAACCCCCTGACTATGTACATAAGGGCACGCACGACAACCTAGCGAGGACGTAGGCGCGCCTAAAAGGGGGGGAGAGTTGTACTAGGGTGTATCGCGAGTCAGACGAGAGACAGACGTGTCAGAGTGACGAGTGACAGCACTGATGACAGTCACCAGTATGACCGAGAGGTATGACGAGGGTGACTGACAGAATGTGACTTTTGTGACAGCACTGATGACAGTCACCAGTATGACCGAGAGGTATGACGAGGGTGACTGACAGCATGTGACTTTTGAACATCTGCAACCACAGCAGATCAGGTTGAGAGAATTGGTGGGAAACCAATCCAGAAATGGTGGGAACCATTTAATATTCAAACAGCCAAACAGAACTGGAGGGAAACCAGGAGAGCCTCAGTTCTTGCCACATCATCAGATCTATGATTATTCAGCAAATCAGAGCAGAGATTATTGTATGACTAGCAGCTGCAACCCAAGGGCTGAATGACAAGACAGGACATCGGACTGGTGAACATGAAGTGACTGAGCAATGTGACTGTCGAATCCGAAGTGAGCTGAGGGAATTCGAGTCGACATGTTACTACTTAAAGAGCTGAGCAAGCTCTCATGTCAGTTTTTGAATTAGTTACACATTGGCACCACCCTCTGGTGTCTTGTAACCTCAAACAGTAAAAGTTTAACCGAAATCCGAAATATCCGATATTATCCGACATTACCCTATGATCTCTGCATCATATTACCTGTAAGTGTTTGCTTACATACCTGTGAGACTGGTTCAGTTTCACAAACCGAACAGCACAAACGATGCTGCGGTGCATCAGGAACGGCCAACGCATCATCGACAAAGTTGCGATGCATACGACACGAACGAATACACGGACAATAGTCGTCATCAATCGACCGGTGGCGATTGCTGTACGTAGTTGCGAGCATCGCCGATTTTTAGTGACGAGTTCACACTAGCTTTTGTACCTCTCATACGATCCGCGTCGTTCGATGGCGATGGACGTTTCATGTCCGCGCCGAATGAAGTCCGGTGATGACGATTGTTGGCAATCATTGGATTAATAATCGAACCCTCATCAGTCACAATTTGTATTGCAAATTAGAGGACTATATACTGCACAGTGGTCGACCCTCAATGCAATATTGAACTATTTGTGTCGCTTATATGATGACGAAAGCAGTAATTTGACACCTATGCCATTTATCCGTAATCCCCCCCATGTTTGCATACATAACTTGATTAGCAAAAATGGCCGAATCTCTTATTAGCAACTTGTATTCTCAAATTCACCTGCATGCATTTTATGCCCCGTTCCTCTTGCAAAGTAGGAGACTTGCACCTTGCAAATATGAAATCTGTTCGCTGTTCCTGGCTGGTGGACGAAGACCGACACAATGCAGTTGGATGAGTATTCTCTTTGGCATCCACTTCTTGCCAAATAGTGTGCTTATACCCAACTAGGAGCAATAATGTTGTCTGTCTGCTATGGCTAAACTCAAGTAGATACACAGAGTGAATACCAGGCAATGATTGGTGCACAAATGCAAATCACGGCATATGCGTGCTAAATATTCCCAAACACTTAAAAGTGCCGAGAACGGTAAAGCTCAGAATCGGGGATGTGATCGAGATTGACAAAGTCGTCAGCCTTTTCATCCTCCTCAATGCCGTCCAAATCTTTCCGGGTAATGTTTTTATCAAAATCCAGTCTATCTATAGCCTCATCCATTTGCTGCAACAGCCAACCAATGAGCAGTGAGTTCTCTTCACATAAGGCAAATTCAACAACCATCTCAAACCTGCATCAAGTTTGCTCAAACCTGATTTGCACTAACACTTCTGTGGGTCGGATTACGCGACGCGCCCTCATGTGAAATGTGTGGATGCGCTCGGTCAATATCTCCTTAGAATAGAAAGAATACCTCTTGGTACATAGAAAGTGTATCGTAGCGGAACTGAAGTTCGGGGGTGTACCTGCAAAGCACCATGTTGGCGAATTTAAGAGCACACCATAAGATACAATCACCTAATAAAAAGTAAATTGCAAGACTACACGGCACGAGCCCATACCCAGTTGTGCTCCAAACTGCCGATACCAAGGGAATATACATGCATGCAGCACTATCCTAATTCAATCACTGGCTACAAGGACACATGTTACACTTTGGCAGGCCGGGCCAGACGCATGACAAGGAGGAGCGCCAAGCTACTCGCACGCCAGGCCTTGCTGATAGGTGCTGATTGTCGTCCAGCGCCGTGCTTGATGCACACCAGCAGCACAAGTGGCGAATCGCTTCACAGGCGCCGTGCTTGATGCGCACCAGCAGCACAAGTGGCGAATCGCTTCACAGGCGCCGTGCTTGATGCACACCAGCAGCACAAGTGGCGAATCGCTTCACAGGCGCCGTGCGTGTGCAGATGGAAGGGCCGTTATCAGAGCTTACTTTAGACGCGTGCCCTGCCCGACAGCATGTCGAAGGCGGCCTTTGCTGCAAGGCCAACCACCCCTACAATACCTGAAAATTCATGCTCAACATGGCTCCGGCGCATGTTTTAGGTGGGGCTGGCGGAATACCTCACACAGCAAGGTGTGTGATATGTGGGGCTGGCGGAATACCTCGCACAGCAAGGTGTGTGATATGTGGGGCTGGCATACCTCGCACAGCAAGGTGTGTGATATGTGGGGCTGGCGGAATACCTCGCACAGCAAGATGTGTGATATGTGGGGCTGGCGGAATACCTCCCACAGCAAAGGTGTATGATAGGTGGGGCTGGCGGGAATACTCGCACAGCAAGGTGTGTGATAGGTGGGGCTAGAATAACTGCAAGGTGTGTGGCGGTGGGGGCGGAATACCTCGCACAGCAAGGCGTGTGATAGGTGGGCTGGCGGGATATCTCGCACAGCAAGGTGTGTGATAGGTGGGGCTGACGAGATACCTCACACAGCAAGGCGTGTGATAGGTGGGCTGGTACTATCACAGCAAGGCGTGTCGCACGGCCACCCTCTACTCTAAGGCCTGAGCGTACAAAGCACTATCAGACCTGAGCACACGTCTGTGACACTGACCCAAGGCTAAGTCACTGACCACAACATAATGCATCACAAGCCTAACATAGCCTAGCACACCTTCAAAAGCCTAGCACAGCCTAGCACACCATCACAAGCCTAGCACATCAACAGCAAGTCCCTAGCACCGGAGCCTCTGCATCTGGTGTGAGCACCTCGCGCAATGTACCCAGTCCGACGTTGGCTTGTCAGCAGTGCTTTAATCAGGTGCAGAGGGATGCCCAGGCAAGTGAAAGGCGCACGTTGACGAGAAGCAAAGTGATGCCCAGGCAAGTGAAAGGCACACGT
>LGRX02003816.1:0-26908 GCA_001247695.2 Cymbomonas tetramitiformis | reverse complement strand
GTTCAAAATTTGGTTGGGGCATGCTATAAATGCATTAGCTAGGGGTATATATGATGGATTCTCGTCAAACCACGCACCATACTACTTAGTATAGGTCCCATGTGGAAAGTATTCCTTGGTGTTGACTTGTAGAAAGCTCGTGGGGCGCCTAAATAAATTATTGAAAAAGTGATCCTTGTGGGAGGATCTAGAGCGTTCTAGGTCCTCCCACAAGGATCTCGGGATAGTAGCCATGCAGCAGCTACAGAAGCAGCGGCCCACAGGCTATGTCCTGGAGAACGTTTCTCCGCTGTCGCACAGACCCGGAACCAAGATCAGGGACGAAGTGTTCCCGTACATCGCCAGTGTTATCGACCGACCAGTGTCCTTTGACGCAGCGCAAGCAGGTGCCTACGCTCACCGATTGAGGGCGTACTGGAGTAACCTGTTCCAGAACCACCCGTTCCGCTCCGTAATGGGTAAGGTGGCGAGGCCAGAAGGGCGGGTCGTATCATCGATCCTATGCAAGGGCTGGCAGCCCAGGCCTGTGGTAAGGACAGACCGCGCACCCCACTATGTGGTGAACGTGGTGGGAGAACCATTGAGGGCCCTTCCCACCATCATGGCAACGCAAGGATCTAAAGCATTTCGATCAGCGAGAATGGGCACCGTGCGTGGTGCGCAGTGCCGACGAGGACACTGAGGAGGAATCCCGAGAGGTGAACCTCGACGAGAAATCGCGAGCCATGGGCTACAGTGCGAGTGAACTACGCATGACGGATGCGGCCTGAACGACGTAGAACTGGCAAGCATTTTGGGCTTGCCCATGGATCGCAGGGCCATGGAGTTGTTGATGGCAATCGCAGAAGCAAGCAAGAAGGGTCTTCCTCACAGCGAGGAGTCCCCAGTGGCGGAGAATTCCCCAGGACAGCCTATCGCTGTAGACAACAACTGGGCAGACCATGCGAGGTCGGACCTTCAGCAGAGACAGGCTTTGCTGGCGGAATGGGTTGGAAATTCAAACGCATACACCCAGCAGGTGGCGAAGACTATGAGTCACCGTGACTGGGAAGAGAAGTTGCAGACGATGTGCTCGCAGGGGCAGAAAGATGCACGAGGGATTGGTGCCAAGCGACAGAGCGCGGGGACCAAGAAGAAGAAGAAGAAGAAGGAGTGGCAACTCTACGCCATTGAACAATATCGTCAAAGGCACAAGAGTCACTTCGTGAAGGAGGGCACGACCCAACCAGCACGCGCTGAGGTGCCTGCTTGCATTGGAGTCCGCCTGGTAAAGACAAGGAGATGAGAATCCCGAGGTTTGCGTGCACCACCAGATTTGTGGACTTGGTGGCCAGCGTCGCAGAGCAGCAGGCTGACCGCGACAAGCATCGTGACATACATGATGATGCGTGGTGTCTCAGATGGCTGAAGTCTGATGGCAGTGTGGAATTACCGGAAGATGAAGTTCGCCGAGTAAAGAGGCGCGCAGCACGACACCGATGGGATGAGGCCACATATGAGATCTACATGATCACGCTGTCGGGCAAGGAGGTGAGGATACCAAAGCCCGCTGACCGTTTGGCATTGGTCAAGGAGTACCACTCCTACCAGGACTGGTCATTGGGGTATAAGGCGCACACAACATCTTTTATGGCAGCGGCATTGGTGGGCTGACCTGAAGAAGGACGTGGAGGCGGTTGTCACTCAGTGTGAGACCTGCCAGCGAGTGAAGACTCATTACGCGAGGGAAGAGGCGGTCTTGTCCCCTTTGGAGATCGTATCATTCATGTATCGGTGGTCATTGGACTTGGCGTGGCCTTCAAGGAGGGTAACGAGGTCTGGCAACAACAGGGTGCTCATCATGACCGAGCACTACACCAGATTTATAGTCTGCGTACCCATCCCCAACAAGGAGGCAAGCACCATTGCAGCTGCATTTCGCAGTCATGTGCTGGCTGTCTTTGGGGCGCCAGCCGAATGCTTGGTGGATGGAGGCAAGGAGTTCGAGGGCGAGTTTGAGCAGTTATGCAGGGATTGCCTGATAGACAGGAGGGTCACCTCACCAGACTCACCAGAAGGCAATGGGCTCACCGAGCGAGTAGTGCGCACGATGAAGTTCTGTTTCAAGAAGATCGCCTTGGAGAAGGGCCTCGATTACGAGTGGGACGAACAACTCTGGCCACTGGTGCTGAGCTACAATGCAGCACGCCAGGAGTCTACAGGAGTGGCACCGTTCACCCTACTGTTCGCCCAAGAGGCAGTGGTGCCGCCAGATCTGAAGCAGGCGCCTAGCATGGACTTCAGTCCGGAGGTCAACGACGACAAGGATGCCCGAGTCAAGGACCTTCTTCAGAGAGCACAGGTGGTGAGGCGGTTGATGGTGCATGCTGGCTGCAGTCTAGAGATTGCGCAGCACCGTGACACTTTACACTATGAAGGAAGAAGGGGTGGTGGTTATGAGCCCAAGCCACATCAGTTCAAGGTGGGTGACGTCGTGTACATCCGACAGAAGCCTCGCAGTGGAATGGAGGTCGCCACCAAGTCCGCCATCCTTAAGCTGGTCAAGATACAGCGAGATGGTGTTGTGGTGCTTGAAGACGCCACTAAGATGAAAGAGAAGAGCACTGTGCAGAGCATTGCACCATGTCACCTGCAAGTGAAGGATCAGTATGACTGCAGTGCAGCTGTGCCCAGCAGACATCTTGCATGCGAGGTGTGCAGGAAGGCTGATGGAGAAGCAGAGATGTTGTTGTGCGACGCGTGCAACAAGGGGTACCATTTGTGGTGTCTTACCCCAGCACTGGATGAAGTACCAGAAGGCGAGTGGCTATGTCCTAGGTGCTCAGGCACGAGGATGCAAGCTGCTAACGCTGAGGTGCAGACCCAGGAAACCAAGGCCTCCTGCGTCCTGGAGGACAGACTGGGGATGAAGGAGCAGCAACTGAACGAGAAGCTGCCCCCAGACATGCGCCTGCTGCCAGCAGACGCGGGTCCCCGTCGCGTAGTGAAGGGAGATAAGTCTCAGCCATGGCGGGCCATCTCATCAAGGGAGATGATGCTGGAGGAGAAGGACTTGTTCCTTTACATGCCAGACCATGTGGACTGGGGCAGACAGGACAAGCTTTCAGAGGCCGTGGAGATCTTCATGCCTGGACATTGGAATGAAGGACATCGCACCGTGCTGAGCAAGAAGTATCGAGACCAGAAAGTGGTGGCAAGGCAGCTGAGGGATGCACCTCTGGTGCCTGCCTTGGCTGAAGAAGAGATTGAAAAACGAGGAGAATTGAGACATATGACCCGGGCCCAGGTGCGTGAGGCTAGCGCGCTACAGTGGGGACTGGAGCTTGTCATCACGGTGCCTTCCGAGGTGAGACGCTTGGCGACAGAGGTGGACTGGAAGTCCATCGATGGCGTGTGGGACCCATGGGCAGGCACTGGGGTCATCACGGTGAGGTGATGGTGGAGCAATGGCCACAGTTGAGATTTATGAACAATGACTGGAATCCCCAGCTGGGTTGGTCAGAGGCGCGTGATGCACTTCAGCCAGGTAACTATCGCATATGGAAGGAGAAGTATTGCTGGATTTGGCACGCCGACAGTGTCATCATCATCTGTGTCATCACCGATATGGTTCGACTACTATGACTTCTTCACTGTCATCAGCGCCATCTCCGATATCGACTTCGGTAGTCAGACAGTTCATAGCATCTGCCATTTCCACATCTGACACCTTAGGGGCTGTCATCACATTCTTTCGGCGGAAGCTATAACACTTCGTATTATCTTGTGTATAGCTTCACAGTTTCACGGTTGACATATGCGAGCGTAGCACCTTGACTTGTAGTGCTTCACTGTGTGTTTGTTTTCACAGGTTATGGGCCCACCACGGCGTCTGTGATGCTGTGGTGACCTCTCCTTGGTTTGCTGCGTTGGATATCGCGTTTCCACTGGCAGTTATGGCCAGCCGCGTGGTGGCATGTGTGCACGTTCCTTCTTATTGTCTGACGGACATACGACTCAGTATGCTGAACAAGCCCATATTTGAGTCTGTGCTACTGCAAGCAGCAGCTACAGATGGGGGATGTTGGAAATTTGGGCTTGTATATAAGAGCTTGGCAAGTGATCTCAGAATATCAGAATTTCAAAAGATTTGTAGCTTTACGATTGTGTGCTGTGTTAAGATATGCCTGGACAATTACTGACACGTGTGAATGTTAAAGACAAGTTTGATATCTACTCGCGAGTGTTAATATCGCTCGGGTCTAGCAATGTTTGTCCCATCATGTGCACGCGTTTGCGACACACATTTCCTATTCGTAAACGGTCTTAGATATGTCAAGGATCTCTACGGTCGTGGAAGGTAACGTATCCGTTTGTGAATGCGCAACGGAAAACATGATAAGCGCAGACGCGCTTTCTGCGTGGATTCACTTGGTTCGTGAGCGCGCGTTCTTATTCGCGTTTCCGGAGTTCGAATTCACATTCAGGCGGTGAAATGTAAAACAAGCAAACAAACAAGCAACGACGCGGGCAATTCACAAGTGAAACAAGCGCGCGGACACGACTTCGGCGTCTATAGCTCAGAGTGGCGTGCGGACACTCTGAGGATCCAAACCAGACTTTTACAAACTGCAAGTGACAAAGATTCCTGTAGATTCACAGTATACACAACTATATATCATAGTTAATACCGAGCGTCTAGAAGGAAATATCACTGTATGGCAGAATGGTTTTGAAAGGTTCGGATGCCTTTGTGAAAGCAGAAGCTAGCTAAATACTCGAGCGAGCACAATGGAAGTCTGTGAAGGGCATTGTCGTTTCGGATGCTCTGTGACGATTGGTTACTTATGCCAGTGGCGTTTGGCTTCTACAAGCGCTTGCGTTCGCGTTGTCATGTCATGCGACGTCAGAAGCTCGTCAGACGTTGTCACATTGCGAAGCGGATTTGCGACGTCATGTTTGTCGCTCTGCGATGCTCGAGCGGCTCGAAGTGGTCGCGCGTCGCGGCGATACTGATGTAGATTTGTGGCGATCGTCGTCACGGTATAAATGTGACGTGAGTCTCGGATGACTGATTGCGAACTGTTTTGGCGATCTGCAAACTTGAATGTAAGTTGGAGAGGCGCATAGCTGACGGGTGACAGTGACGTGGCTGTGGTTGCGATGTGAGCGGGGTTCTCCTTCGGTCGTCAGCGCCCCCCCTGTACGGTGATCTCATGGTGTCGGTTGTCAGGGCAGCGTACCAGCATGTCTGCGGGCTAATGTGTTGGCTTTGTCGGGGATCGGGGACTTGTGGGCACCTCCCAGTGACCCCCTCTTGGGTCGTGTTCGGAGTTGTGACAACGACAACATCGCCGACATCTTTACCCGACCTCTCCACCCACAAGCTGTCTTCTACGACAACCCTTCTTACTATGGCCTCGAGCTGCAGTCGGAGGGCTCTGACGACGACTCCGGGTATGGCTCTGGCATGGACGAGGTTGACTGACGGCGTGACTCTGGATGTACACCAGCAGACTGCTGGTGTACGGCTTTACTTTGACCACGACAACTTCTTCAATGGGCTTCATTCAGTTTGCCGTGCTCTGTTTTGGAATGGTTTTCAATTTTGAGACGACTTCTTCAATTTGTGATTTGCACTTTATTTGTGTTAGCAGCTGTAGTTCAATCGAACTTTAGAATTGCAGTAGCATGTTTTATCTACAGGTTTTAGCCCGAACTTTATCAGAATGGCACAGTAGGTGGTGCAGCTATGCTGCTTAACTTACCTGCTGTGTGCTTCGGCACTGACTACCACTGTATTACTAGCATCCTAGGCACCATCTCCAGTATGGAGGTGGTGTACTGAGTTCTGGCCAGGCAGCCCTGACAGGCAGGCCCCTGAGTCAGAGAGTCCAGACTGAGATTGTGACTAGGGTACGCGAGTACGAGTACAGTAGTCCGTGTGACCGTTCCTGGTTTAGGTTTAGGTTTATTAAGTTATCACACCTCTTTATTCAGTTAAAGTTTGTATTCAGTAAGCACTCAACCGCGTATCTGGTATCACACCTGAACATACCGAACGGGTATATTCCCCTAAGAAATGCGTTGCGGCGTCATCCGTAGCGCGTGGCCAAGCCCAGAATCAAATCAAAATACCTCCCGAAGCGGAAACCAACCGCGCGCCCAAAATGCGCACCACCTACTCAGCCGGCGGTGTTTAGCCAAGCATGGCCAAACTCAGTAGGGGATACAGCGTGGATAGGTCCACGACCGGACCTTGCGGTATACTGCCGGTATACCTCGGAAGTGAATATCGGAATATCGGCTCAAAGCAGGTTTCGGAAACGATAACTTTATAAGTTAGAATAATCTGAGATAATAGAAACCTAAAACCTCGCTCGCTCGCTCGCTCGGAACTACATGTACGGTACTACTACTGTACTGTGACACGACTGACACAATCACTACCTCTGGACGGAATTGAGTCTGGGGGGTGAGGGGCCTGCCTGCCAGGGCTGACCCAGCTGGGTCCTAAACACCCGGATCTCAGCAGTTTGATATGCGGTGAGACATGGTTCGAAATTTCGGAATCTGGCCATAATAGGTGTCATGCCCCCGGGGTCTTCAGCTATCTCGTATTCGTCAGCCACTGATTCGCCAAAGTCAGTGGACGAATCCTCAGAGCCGTCCTCGTGGCTCTCTTTGACTTCATCTTCTGGAGATCTTCTGTGTGAGTGAAGATGAATACCCTTGGTCACAATCCACGAGGGCAACATATGTACATCAATATATTAGGTTATCATCAATATTAGGGCAACATATGCGAAATAATAAGTGTCAAGGCCGAGCTTCTAATCGGATATCAAACTATGCAAAACAATATTGGCAAACGCATCCAAACACGTTGCATGCGACGGCGTTTGGCGGCCGGGCTGGCTGCTTTGTCCACGCCCGTAGCTTCGTCCGCAGTAGGTTCAACCATGTAGTGGGTCGAGGCCACGCTGTCCCACATATCGTAGACGACGTGTACCAAGAGCGTCCCCAAAGAAACTGCTTTAAGCAAATCATTGCAATTGCAAGGAAAATCAGTAACAACATCCGTCAAATTTTACTGCTAGTACATTTTTTGGAGCTGATGCTTGAAGTGATGTGGTCTCATGCGAATGGCGCACCCTTAGCGCAAGGCCATTATGACACCAATAAATGTCAAATGGGATTGAGATACGATTCGTGACAGGATGTACGATGTACAGTCCTAGCGTCCTAGGCCGATCTGAGAAAAATAAATAAAGTTGCATTGATTAAATATCTTGGAGCCGTTGAAAAAAGGAAAAGGACAAAATTAAGAACTAATCAATTCACACCTGAAATCCATTCCTGCTGCATTTTTGGGGGAATACTTTCGACCTTATTCTGGCCATAAAATCAATAAAAGTTCCATAATACACGCCCAGGGCATACACCCAGACATGCTTGGGCGAATTTCAAATTAGGTAGAAGTAATAATGTTCTTGCGATGAAATACATCACATAAATCTCAATAAAATACAGGTCAAATGTACCCATTGCAATTTTCAAACTTTTAAGGAGCACCTTACACAAGAATATAGGCACATCCACAGGTTCGATGCACACTTGATACATTTGCTTTGAAATACCCCCCCGTGGCTCCTCACCTTGTAGTATAAGAAAGCTTGTTAGGTGTGAGAGGTCAACTTTATTATGTAACAGCACAGCAGAAAGCTATTGGCTTTCCAATCTTCGCAACAAGATATTAAAAATGTGCAAGGGATGGTGCAAGCGGAAACATATGGAAATCAAGTGTGGGTGGACTACGTCTCATCACGATTATAATTGCTTACAAAAGTTTGAGTGCGTGAAACAGGACCTAAAAGCTAAGCGAATTTGAGACTCGATTTCTTAGTCCTCCACGACCTGCGTTGACACAGAGTACAATTTAACTTCTGCTAAACACCTTCGGAGGAAATAGTCGCGGTTCCTAGGTCTGCAACAGTTGTCAAAACGATGGCCATAGGAAGCCGCAACAGATGAAGGTCCAGGTGAGGAAAGTTAATTTACCTTGGTACCAACACCAGAGAAGATACCCTTGGGAATGTCAGCCACAGTGACGTAGGAGTAAAGTTCCTCCTGGTAACGGAGAAAGTACACTTTTTTAACTTCACAGAAATAACATGGTCAAACGTTCACACGGCAGCTTTTGGTGCCTGTAGCTAGGGACTGCGGTACTCCTTTAAAGTTAGAGGCCACGGAGAACCAGATCTGACGATAGGCGCTGTGAAAGGAACACCAACGTGGAGACATTCGTTACAGGCGCTCAAGCGGTTTAAGATGAGAGCAAGTCCCTTTCTCAAGGAAAACAGTTTTCGAGCGCACACTCCCGAAAAGTGCAGCCTTTGGTATATTCGATCCAGGCTGCCCGCAGTAGTACGGGGCCCCGCAATGCAATACTCCTACCTCAGTAAACGGAAATTATTTCTCAAAAGGGGTACACATTGGGCATGAAAAAAATACAAGTCACAAAAAGAGGCGAGCGCCGAGTGAACTAAAACACCTTGCTTCAGGTGTAAACGGAGTAGGGCGCTCTTTATCCTGTCTTAACCTACTCTGCTGAAAAGGAGCTCGACCCCGTGCCTCGATACTTTCACAATAAAAGGGTCTACACACGTTTCTTCTATTTCACGTGATACAACACTTCTCACCAAGCTCCTGCGATGGGAGCGAAAGCTTTTCTACGCAGACTCCAACTCTGGGAGAGTCAAAACCACCGAGTTGGGATCGTGGCGGCTAGTTTATCAGACTTCGCAAACCATCACATTTGTCTGTGATGTTGGATAGTTCAACGATACGGTGGTTGGAATAACCTAAATCTACGCATCCACAGTTTCGCTCACTCTCTTCTATCGCTCGGATGTCTTGGAGTGTAACCTTGGGGATAAGTACCCGTGTGAAAAGACGGCCAGGGTTTTTGCGATAAGGCTACAAAAGTAGCAGTCAAGTGAAACAGTGAGCACACCTTGGCATCCTCGTCATCGTTACGCTTTCGGGACACCTTCACGCGGATGCGGTTTGGCACCTATTCGTGGACAAGTGAAAGCCGAGTAAATCGCTCTATCTTGCAGATGGGAGCAAGAGCATTTTCGATGCGTTTCTTTCATGTTAAAAACATGACAGTGCAGGGGCTGATAACGCTGTTCTTACGTTCCTGATCCCCTTAGACCAGATGTGCTTGTTGAGCTTGACGTCGATCCGCACGTCCTCGGTCTTCATAACCTTGGCAGCAAACTTCTTCACCTAAAGTAAAATAGGATACAGCCAATGAGATCGTAGGTAGATTCCTTCATACCTTAGCTAACTTTGTGAGTAAGCTTGTTCACTTGGAATGGCACGTTCAGGGACAAACCCTGGGGGCACAGAAACCTGACCTCGCTCACAGCGCGTGGTGCCCTCTTCTTGAAGTTAATCTTATGAAGCATCTTGTGCAAGTTGAGGGTGTACTCACGAGACACCACATCCTTCGTGCGGGACTTCTGGGGAGGGGCCATTTTTTATGATTTCAAAGAGAACAGACACTACCAGCGCCGCCTCCTTCAGTGCCGAAAGGGAGAATTCTGCTTTGCGAGAAAACTTAAACACTCCGACTGGGGAACGCTCGAAGAGTCGAAGTCGATGCAGTCACGAGTCGAGTCTCGAGTGCACACGCACCGCATCGCACCGCACCGCCCCATCGCACGATTGACGATATAAAGCACGTACGACGTAGTCGTACTGTTAACTGTAGCACCTCTCGCAAGACAGAGGTTACGAGCTTCGGCCGCTGCGCGGCCGATCGCGCGATTCTCGACACAAAGCAATGGAAAGCAGCTCGGAAGCCTCCGGACTACTGTACCACCGGAAAATCTAAAAATCGATAAACCGGGAGAAAATCGCCGCTTCCGGAGGCTCTGACTTGTGAGAGTATGTACCACCCCACGCCCCACGAGTGCACGAGAGACCAGCAGCAGGCTAGGGTGTTGTAGGCGGCTACAGGACAGTGGTGCCGAGATCCTCCTGGCGCCGGCGATTGCCGCTCGCTTTTCTTCAGGGCTCCTAATCGGTTTCAAACTTGCATATCGATCGCGATTTCGATATTCAACATTTTCAATCGATAATCGATGATATCGATTCATATCGATTATTGAATTTTATATACAATTCTCCGTATACAATACATAAGACCGCCAATACTAAACTGAATCGATACCGATTTATCGATGAAATGTGCACAAAAATGATATCGATCGATACCGATTTCCCATTTTCCCCCGATATATCGATATATCGGAATATCGGTTAAACCGATTAGGAGCCTTGCTTTTCTTAGAGCGCCGGCTGGTTTTTCAAGCCGCACACTGTTAAGCCCAACCAATATGGTGTTCGTATTTGCCGGCCACTCATCAAAATCGCCGGCCGCTTGAAAAAAAAGTCCTCGGCACCGCTGTTGCAGGGTCCAGGGGCATGATCGGATGATCGTGATCACACCACCCGGACAACTTCCGGTGTCATATGTCATATATCATATATCATATAACGAATATGTGCTGGAATTGTCACTGTGACTAGTTCGTACAGTCTAGTGTCATTCCGTATGCCATCTTTGGTAGTCAGCTTGTGCCACGCCAAACACAGTATATATGTTTAATATCTGAGTTTATCTTGGTCCGTTGTTTCACCGTCGGCAGCGTTCCCTCTCGTGCGTTGCTGAGTTTCTAGCAGGTTATGGGACCACTTCACGCTTGCGTGTTGTGTATTTTAGCTTAGAATTTTATTTAGTATCGTTATATTTTTCGAGAGAGAGTGTCCACGCCTTGTGGCTCGCTCAAATTAGATTCTTCGCTATAGCTTGGTACTCCGCAGTGTCCGAGAGTATCTAGACGAGGTGGTGCTCTTCGACATGTTTTCTTGCGTTCTGTGCTAGGAGGCAAGCACAAGAGCCAGAGACGCAAGTAAAAGGGCTAAGAAAACGGCTAAGTACAAAAAGCAACTACAACTATAAAAAGTACTCAGTACGGAGTACAGTAGGACCGATCTGAATGATGTTGGTGTGAGGTGCCTATATCGCTGTACGGAGTACTTAGTACAGTTGAGTTCCGAGTTGAGTTTCATGATGCTTAAGAACTCTATGGCAGCCAGCTTCGGGGATGAGAACTGAACTGAAAAGTATAACATAAAGTAAGAAACTGTAACCGCTGTATATTGTGTAATGAAAGCATACACTGAAAGCATACTAGGAAGAATTACGAAACCGAATTCCGAATAGTGGACCAACCGAAACCATACCTCGTGCGGTCGTTTAATAGGTAGATAATAGTTAAGCCCGAAAGTGTAAAGAAGAGAAGAAACTGGAGTGGTAGCTCCCACAAAATGGTAATTGGATCGTTTTTGCCGGTCGCTTCCTGAAAATTTCTGTTTCTGCGAATTCTGATTGCACCCCCCTTGCGTAATGCCTTTCGCCCGGCGTTTTGTTTTATGAAATCAAGAACAATGTGTCGTGCGTGTCTACTTTGTGTTGGTGGGTGCGTGGTTGTGGGATTCAGGTGCTCTAGGAGTGGAATTCTCCGAGTGCTTTGATCCGCGACGTAGTTTGGCACGACTACCTAGCAATGGAGGAGGTGGCTTGGGGCCCTTGGTCCTCCCTCCCCTTTGCGAATGTACTTTGAGTCTGTTCTGTCCTCGGATGGAACGGCTGCTCTGACGTGGCGTAGTAGCGTCCTTTGCGTATATGCTTTGGAATTATTTTTACTTTTACGAACGAAAACGTGTTTTGCGTTGACGCCTTGCTCTAGATTCTTTCTTTTGGTCTAGGATGTTTTGTCGTGCGCTTTGGGCGGCGTGTCGGTTTGGCTGCGGGTTGGTGATGCCGGGTTTCAGGTGTTCTTGAAGTTCCGATCTCCGGGTGCTTTGGGCCGCGAGGAGATTCAGGCGCGCTTCTGCCCTAGCATGCTTCTTGTGCACGCATAACGCATAAGCTCGTGTCACGAGCGCACAGTTGCTTGGGATTTGGAATCGCGTGGATTTTTCGGCAGAACCGACCCTTCGCGGCGGGAGCGCTGCGCGATTTTTTAAAAATTGTGCGGCCTTTGCTGAATTGTCCCCGTGTTTCTCAATCTCGGGTGGCCTAGGGCTTGCGCCCTCTATACTCAGGAATTGCCGCGCTTCGGCCGGTTTGACCACTCGGCTCGTGCCTGAGTGGTGAATTTCTGGGTGCGGCGTGTGCTTGTTGCTTTGCATGGGCGTACGTGCCTCCATTCCGTTAGTTAATTAGCACGTCACGGCCTAGGTGCGCGGCGGTCCCCGGGATGAGCGTCGGGATGTGCCGTGCCAAGCGCGTGGCTTCGCGCTGCGCGGTGCGTATGGCTCAGCGGCGGGCCTGGGATCGGGCGGCGTGGTTCATTCTGCGGCTTCAGGTGCTGCGGGATGTCCGTGTCGGGCGCGATCGTGGCGTGGTTTGGCTTAGGGGTCAGGAGATGCGGGATCGGGCGGCGGGTTTGCGGGCGTGGCGGCGGGCGGCGTTTTTCGTTGCTAGGCTTAGCTTTTTGCGGGTGGCGTCCCGTGGGATTGTGCGCCGTGCGATCTTGCGCCTGTCCGAGGAGGGGGGGAGGTACCTCAGATTGGACGAGCGCAGAGCGCACTCGGCGTACGGCCACGGCACCGATGCTACCTTTAGTGGAGCGCGTGGCCACAGCCACAGCACGAGCGCTGCCTCGAGCGAGGCTCGCGGCCATGGCCACAGCGTTGGCGCTGCCCCTGGTGAAGCGCGCGGTGACGGCCACAACGCCAGTCACGGCACTACTCCTAGCGAGGCGCACGGCCACAGCCATTGCGCGAGCGCTGCCCCTGGCGAGGCGCGCGGCCGCGGCCACGTGCGCGAGTGCTGCCCTGAGCGAGGCGCACACCCATGGCGCGAGTGTCGCCCTTAGCGGGAGGCGCAGTAGCATGCATGGCGCGGGCATGCGCTACATATGCCCTGGCGCGAGGCGCACCCACGGCCATAGCGCTAGCACTGCCCCTAGCGAGCTCCGCGAGCATGGCCACGGCACCGGCTCTGCCCCGAGCGTGACGCGTGGCGACGGCCATAGCGCCGGCGCTGCACTGAGTGGAGCGCACGGCCGCGGCACGAGCGCTGCCTCGAGCGAGGCTCGCGGCCATGGCCACAGCGTTGGCGTTGCCCCTGGTGAGGCGCGCGGTAACGGCCACAGCGCTAGCGTTGCCCCTGGCGAGGCGCACGGCCACAGCCACTGCGCGAGCGCTGCCCTGAGCGAGGCGTGCGGCCACATCGGCGTTGCCCCTAGCGAGGTGCGCGGCCACTGCCCTAGCACCAGCGCTGCCCCTAGCGAGGCGCGTGGTGGCAGTCGCGGCACTGGCGCTGCCCCTAGCGAGGCGCGCGGCCACATCGGCGCTGCCCCTAGCAAGGCGCGCGGCCGCACTGGCGTTGCCCCTAGCGAGGCGTGCGGCCACATCAGCGTTGCTCTGAGCGAGGCGCGCGGCCACAGCCACAGCACTGGCGCTGCCCCTAGCGAGGCGCGCGGTCACATGCCCCGCCAGGCACACCAGACGCATGGTGCCTGGGGGTAGCGCGCAGCGTGTGCACCGCGTCCAGGCGCATCGGGCCTCCTTGCAGAGGTTGATGCACGTGCCTGGGAGCAGCACACCGCGCACGCATGCCCCGCCGCCGAGCGCGGAGCGCGGCACCCACACTCGGGGTGCTGATGAGGCCGGCGAGCCCCAAGCTCCGGGCGAGTGCACCCGTCTCAACGGGACGCATCGCCACGCGCCTGCAAGGAGGCCCACCCTTGCATGCGTGTCGCCACGAGGTGAGCACACCGAGGTGCTCACCCGCGCCCTCCCCTTAGGGCCACCGAGAGTGAAGCGTCCGGGAGCGGACCGCTTTTCTTTGGGGGGGAGAATATTGCTTACCGTGGCGGGCCGGCCCGGGTTTGTAGCTCACCACTCCGGGCCGCATGCGGGCCGATGGAATATATGGATGCGGGCCGTGATGTTTGATATGAAAATACCAAAATTTATGCAAAATTATGCGATTTTTACAATATCACCATACTTAAAATTAAATTTTCGGGCAATTTTGGAGACTGGCCGTATTGGCCGAAAGCGGGCCAGTGGATTTGCTGATTGCGGGCCGTAAAGAAAAAAATAAGCAATACACACTGGTTATCTTCACTTCTATCTTGTATCTATCTACACAAGTACACGTGAACGGCTCAACGGCTACAGAACAGTACAGGCCGCGGTCGATGAACCTCTGCTCCTTATGATTTGGAACCTGGTCGAATTACCTTACCTTACTTACTTAATCAGCAAAGCGCGAATCCCAACGGGCGACACGGACGAACTTCCGATCTCACGATCGCCAGACGCTAACGATGACAGTGCCACTGCAGTCGCGTACATTTACCGCGACGCCACCCACGCGTGATGGCATGGCATGTTGGGATGCAAAAAGCGAAGCACTGTCGCGCACATGATCCTACGGTCTGATGGCCTAGTGGAGATCTCTTTTTGAGATCGATCCGCCTAGTATTATATCGATTATCGTCTATCACTGGAGTGTGTGCCGTCAGATCAAAATAGATACCGATCGAATAAAAATGGGTCGGCACTCGGCAGCTTGGCACAGCAGGCTGGCACGAAGATTGATCTAGAATTCCAGAATTCATCGGCCGTGGCCTGTAGTGTGAAGTCTCATGGTGCTGTAGCTGTTGACGTGCAGATAGAAGATGAAAGCCACGCTGAGCCGCCACCGACCACAAATACAAACGCTGACCAGCCCAGAGCAGCATGCTGCACTGTTCTGCTTGTATTTTTCGCTGGTGTTCATGTTGTGATTATATTTTGCACGAGTAACTCGCATTTTGTTGTTGGTGAGGGTTTGTATTGTTTACGAGTGTGTGTTTTGTTGCGCTTGCTCGCATGCGTCCGCATGTTGTTTATTGCATGCCTAGAAGGGGGTGATAGTGTGCATCTCACCAGCCCAACGGGCTGGGAGTTGTTGGTTCAAAGCCAACTCACCCCGCTGAAATTTTGAGTTTCTCGTTCTATATGATGTTATGTGTATTTACTTTGTGCTAACAACGCAGTGGTTTCGGTCGCAGCGCGCATGGGGCGGCAGCAGTGAGGACATAACCGTCGCCACACTAGAGGACAAACCCAAGTAAGTTTGCTGACACGTAATTTGTTGCGCATTGTCGCTGTTGTGCATTTTATCGTCAGTCTGGTTTGTTCTGTGATGCCTGTTTGTACTAACCCGGCCTGTTGCGTAACGCAATCGCAGATGTCGTCGGAACGGGCAACGCATGCGGATTCAGTGGAAGCAGCCACGCTGCGGAATTTGCTGGTTGTGTTGTTTCGTAGCTAGGTGATAAATGTTGTGCAGTAACTTGGATAGGTAGCAAATTTTGATTAGAATACTTTTAAGTAACTTTCAAGATATATGTTTAAACATGTTTAGCTTCCTACTCTGGGATTCCATGCTTTGCTTCACCTCGTGGGCCTGCCCACCGCATGCTTGCCTGAGTGACATGGCAGCGACTGCACAGTGCGTTCTGAGTTCAAACAGGTTACTGTGCAAGAATGCGACTAGGTAGCATACATAACGAAATATTCTAGTAGCAGTTCTTGTATGGATGAAAGCAACTACTCATGCCAACGATAACACGTTAGCTAGGCATAGATAACCTGCAAGCATAATGTATGACTCAATATTTTTGTTGGTCAACGGTTAGTAGTATTTATTTCGCAGATTTAATATGCACCTGATGCACTCTAAAATACCCTAATGCACTCGATATGTATATATTTCACCTTGTGGTTTATTAGTGTGCTTTAGAGTGAATTCGGATTGTACTCTAATGCATCCAAATGCACTCTAATCGGCAGATTTAATGTGCACCTAATGCACTCTAAAATACCTTAATGCACTCGATATGTATATATTTCACCTTATGATTTATTAGTGTACTTTAGAGTGAATTCGGATTGTACTCTAATGCATCCGAATGTAATCCATATCATCTCGTGGTATGGTAGGGTGCATTAGTATGATTTAAGGTGCCATTTGTATTGTACTCTAAATTAACACTAATATACTCTATCGCATGTTAAAATGTGGAAGCGATAGCATGCGCGGCTAGGGTGTAGTTAGGGCGTATTAGTGCGTGAATTAGTGCGTGTCTAGTTAGGATGTATTCGATTGCTATGGGTGCTATTTGGATATTATACATCCTAATGCACACTAGAATCACTCCCTAAATTGACACAATGCCCCCTAATATTTGAGATTGCACTCTAATATTTTAGGGTACCTATCCATATTAGTGTACGACTAGGGTACACAAGGATTGTAACAACAACAACAACGACCAGTGGACAAAAGCAATGTGCCACGACTATCCCGCCAGGCCATGCGTAACCCAGCTCCTCACCCAGTACACTCCACACCACATCCAAGTTTGGTGAATGGTACCACCTCCCGCCCAAGTAGGCCGGCAACGGCACTTGTTGCCTGCGAGACCGTTGGTCGTCCGGAGGGTTTCCGGTTGGGTCACCTTTTCGAGAAGCACACGAAGGAGCTTCGAGTCAGCCAATGGGCGGAAACCACGGTGGCGTGTGTATATGATCCAAGGTGAGTGCTTTACCCTATAGTTTTAGCATTCCTTTCGAGATGTACGGGTCGCGTACAGGCAACCACGGCATGCATGTTTCAAAAAGTCGTACTATATGGTTTGTAGGATGCCGTATATAGTGCTCGGGAATATTGAAGGCCTATTTAAGGGAGGTGATTCGCTTGTTGTTATACGACCTGTTGAAAGTATTTTAACCCGCCGCTTTCGAACTTGGCAGGTGCCCGTCACTCGAGATGCAGCGTGCTCTTTGTGAAGTAACCGCTGGCCTGTTAAAAGTGCGGGAGTACAGACACGTCGGCATGGTTCACATTTACACCTGTTGTCATGCCAAGGACGAACCGACTTGCATGACTCCCCACGAGTTTCATGCTTGCGCACTAGAAATGCTAACCACCCAACGGCGCTACCCGACATGGTTGCCAATCCCGTCCAGGCAAGGTAATGTACGGGGACCACGCATTTTCCATACAAGTACGGGAACGTGAAGTGGCAGATTGTCTCGTGTCCATTGCCGCGAAAATCATGCACATTGTCGCCGCCTCCATCGATGCCAGCAACCTGGCGAGGTGAGCCCCCCTTCCCCCCCCCTTGCTTTGGAATGTTTGCATGTCGGCGTTAGGGTCCCTTTGATACTCCGTTAGCATGCTAACGGCATAATAAGTGCGTGCTATCTCCAGGCTCGGCCACGACTCCCCACTGCCCGCCTCGCCTTCGCCACTCCCCGAGCCGATGGGCGACCCCAACGACGACACCACCCCTCCCTCGTCCCCGTCCTTGAGAGAGGGCGAATCTGACTCTTCATCCATGATGGAGGTCGATGCCGAGCCCCAGGTCGCCGACCTCTTCATGAGCCATAACGATGCCACGCAAATTGGCGAGGTGCGTCCCTACTCGTGATGTTATCGCCGGGCGTTAGTATATTGTTAGCACGCCTGCAGCATACTAACGGCAATATAAATGCGTGCTATCTCCAGGCTCGGCCACGACTCCCCGCTGCCCGCCTCGCCTTCGCCACTCCCCGAGCCGATGGGCGACCTCACCGACGACACCACCCCTCCCCCGTCCTTGAGAGAGGACGACTCCGACTCCAGCACCGACCGTACCACTCCTCCCGCGTCTTTGAGAGAGGGCGACGACGAGCAGTATGACAATCGACTTCGCAATCTTGTGCGAGGATGTACCGTGGAATATCGCAAAGCCTACCATGACCCTTGGGCATCGATACTTGTTGGTGACTTGGTGGACCAGATGCCTGAGCCCTCCTATACAACCTTTTGCGCGGATCGGTTACTAGAGGTGCGGTTCGCCGGCAAGGTTTTTCGATGTGAGGCAACGGACGGGGTCATGACGTTGGCTGCGATGGTCCACGTTTTCTACGACCTCTTTGATTGGGTTGATCATTGTATGTCCACGGGCTTCCAAGGGGCACCGGCAAATTGGAGTTACGCCCAAGACGAAGGCAGTGATCATGAGCCTACCCGCGCACATCCCGAGACGACCGAGCTCCCCGACCACTCTCCGCGTCATGGGGATGTGAACCTGGCGAGGTGACCCCCCCCCCGCCCTTAGGAATGTTTGCATGTCGGCGTTAGGGTCCTTTGATACCCCGTTAGCATGCTAACGGCAGTATAAGTGCGTGCTATCTCCAGGCTCGGCCACGACTCCCCGCTGCCCGCCTCGCCTTCGCCACTCCCCGAGCCGATGGGCGACCCAATGCAGGACTCAACCCCTCCCGCGTCCTTAAGAGAGGACGACGACGCCTCTCCAGCCGCCACGCTTTTGCCACACCCCGAGACGACCGAGCTCCCCGACCACTCTCCGCGTCATGGGGATGTGAACCTGGCGAGGTGACCCCCCCCCCTTAGGAATGTTTGCATGTCGGCGTTAGGGTCCCTTTAGGACGCCGTCGGCATGCTAACGGCATAATAAGTGCGTGCTATCTCCAGGCTCGGCCACGACTCCCCGCTGCCCGCCTCGCCTTCGCCACTCCCCGAGCCGATGGGCGACCCCAACGACGACACCACCCCTCCCCCGTCCCCGTCCTTGAGAGAGGGCGAATCTGACTCTTCATCCATGATGGAGGTCGATGCCGAGCCCCAGGTCGCCGACCTCTTCATGAGCCATAACGATGCCAAATTGGCGAGGTGCGTCCCTACCCGTGATGTTATCGCCGGGCGTTAGTATATTGTTAGCACGCCTGTAGCATACCAAACGTGTCCTAACGACATACTATCCGCAGGTCGGTGTCGACGGAGATCCAGGCCGAACATGTGTGCATGACGCCTTTAGAGATGGCATGGAAGCTGCGAGACGACGCACATGAAAAGGCAATACGGGAGGGAGAACTGCGAGAAGATGGATTCTTGCTATGTGATTGTGGCATGTGCTATGGCACGGCCACGTGGTGGGGTAAAACAACCGTATGGCGTCACCGGAAGCTATTTAAAAGGATTCGCCGCGCACGTGCCTACGCGGATGCGGTAGATGTCTCCGTACCGGATGTGCGTATGGGCATGGCTTTGGACGATGACCCCGAGACGACAGAGCTCCCCGACCACTCTCCGCGTCATGGGGATGTGAACCTGGCGAGGTGACCCCCCTTCCCCCCCCTAGGAATGTTTGCATGTCGGCGTTAGGGTCCCTTTAAGACGCCGTCAGCATGCCGGCTAACGGCAGTATAAGTGCGTGCTATCTCCAGGCTCGGCCACGACTCCCCGCTGCCCGCCTCGCCTTCGCCACTCCCCGAGCAGGTTCAAGTGGACGATCGTGAGGTAGCGGATGCCGACCGCTCCGACGATCCGACGATCCACGAGGAGGATTTGGAAAGTTTCGACGATGACCGCTCGTCCTACAGCGATGATTTCGCATCATGCCAAGGCGAGAACTTTGAGGAATGCGGGGATCCATTTGCCGAGGTTGAGGGTGATGACATTGGCGAAGCCGGATCTATGAAAGACGACGACGATCGGATGGATGCAGACGATGAGATCATGGACGACATGAGAACATACAGCGACGGCCGAGTTGATCGCAGGGATCAAGAGGTTGATGGCCGGGCATCAAGAGGTGAGCACATACAGTAAACACTCGATTTTAAGAAAACAGGAATTTTAGGTCAGCCTAACAACTTTATTTCTTATTTATATAGAGATTTTAAATATGGAGTGTTATGTGTTAAATATTGTGAAGAAATCAAAAAAGCTGGCTACTTTCTTATTGGCGGGTTTTCTTATTACTGAGTGATTACTGTATGTGTTGGCATGCTGATAGCATACAGACAGTATGCCTTTAGCATGATCCAAGTGTGCTAGGGACGCACTATGCCACCGATTGTTATATAATGATCACGGCGTTCGATGGTGACCACACGCAGGAGATGGACGCGAACCCCGTGGCAGACCCGCGCCACCCACCGATTAACTCCTTCAAGATGCTTCTCGACCTCTTGGAATGGAACACCGAAGGCAAGATGTCGCGAGACTCGTTTGACAAGCTCCTCGCCATCATTCATGAACATTTCGGAAAACATTTGGGAACCTTTCCAACGAACTTCAAAGCCGCATGGAAACAGTTCGAAGTGTTCGACGCCCCCTGCAACAGGGTTGACTTATGTGTGAAAGGATGCGTGTTCTTCGAGGGAGAGTACGCCACCGCCGACGTGTGCCCGAAGTGCAATGAGCCCCGGTGGGAGGCATTGGGCGAGATGGGGGAAGTGGACGCGGGGAAGGGCAAGAAAGCGCGATCACAATTCTTTTGGTGGAATGTTGCGGACTTGCTGAGACGTGTGTACGCAAATCCATACACCGCGGAGATGATGCTCGCTCACTCCAGGCACGTTCCACCGGCAGACGGATCAATGCGCACTATCTGGGGTAAGTCTTCCACATAGTACCCCGTTATCACGTGATTAGCATGTAAATGACGTCTTACGCTTGTCGTTAGCGTGTGTTTAGCATGTCTAACTCATTTACACGTGTTCTATGCCTTCATCAGATGGTAAGGAATGGCAGGAGCGGAAGAACGTGCGACACGTCGATTTTTTCAAGGAGGCCAGGAACGTGAGCATTCTGTTGAGTGCGGATGGGGCGGCTTTGTGGCAAAACAAAATGGGGGTGTTCCCTATCTACTTTCAAATCTTGAACCTACCTCCGGAGCTTCGCACCAAGTATGAGAACATGGAGGTATACGGAATCATTGAAGGACAGCACCCTGCGAACTCCCAATTACTGTATGGCAAGCTGGTGGATGAGCTCGTGGAGTTGTGGGACGAAGGCTTTGTGTGTTGGGACTCATACACCGACGAGCACGTGCGGTTGAAGGTCATGCTCTTTGCCATACTCATGGACTATAAGGGAGCGGTTGATGCCGCACAAGTCATGGACGTCGGTTCGTACGCTGGGTGCCTAGTATGCAAGATCCGGGGGACATTCGCAACATGCTTGCACAAGATGGTGTACATGTTCAGCAAGCAAGATCCACCAGGTATGTATGTGGCGCACATTATTTCTAGCGTGCGGCGCACCTCTGACCCCAAGGTGCACCGATGGTGCATCGGTGATACATCCACGATGCGCCCGACATGTCCCTTCGTCTCTCCCAAGACTCTCCCAAGACTCTCCCAAGGAAGGTGAACGTAGGGGCGTAAAATGGTTGGTCGCTGGGCCCAAGATGGGCCCAAGATGGGCCCAAGATGGGCGAAAGCACCAATGACGCTCCATGCATCCTAAGATCTTTATCACAGCAGATAATCTTACAAAATCCAACATCGCACATGAACAACTGTGCACCAATGTTCGTGCTGCGATGGCTTTGACCTGGCAGGCGAATTCGGAGATCGTGATTATAACTTTAAAACATACGAAGTGGGGGGGGGTGTCGCGATGACAACGAGCATCGCATGACTGTGTCGTCTTGTACAGAATCGTGTCCGTTTTTGCAATTCCTGTCGCTTTTTGCAGTTCTTAACAGTGACAACAACGCCGTTTGTGAGTTATTAACTATGGAAATGCGAGTTATCGCTTGCCCGCCCCAACTTTGTTGCGCTACTGCAGGCACAGCCCCTTGTGATTTTCATCACATTACATGAAGTACAATTTTTTTCAACGTTCGTAACTAAGATATATGTATTCACAAGGCGAATACCTTTTTTGAGCTCTTGATCGACCCCATCTGCAACCGCATCAGCTTCGTTTGCAGTCGCGACTGCAAGCTAAGTCGATGGGGTTCAAGATAGGGTCGACCAATTCACAACAGCCGAGGGGTGTTCTTGCGTTCTAGCGCAAGAAACCTGTCAGATATATTCGTATCAATAATACGAATGTATCCCGTAAGTTTCAGAGCATGCCTTCGAGTATGCTCGAAACGGTCGCATCTTGACAAGAGAATCCAAACCCATAACGCCTCTTGTCAAGATGCGACTGTTTGAAGTATGCTTGACGGTAGGCCCTGAAACTTCCAGGATATATTCATATTATTGTTATGAATACACGTATCTGCTAGGTTTCGTTATTTAGAGTGCATGATAACTCCAATTCTGCAAGGCAGTTTTGGGTTTGGGTTAATCAAAAAAGATGCCAAACAGCCGAGGGCTTCCCGTGCGTCCTAGCGCACGAAACTTGGCGCAAATACTGCCAAGAGATATTTATTTAAGTTACTTGAAGCTCAAAGCTTCAAGTTACTTGTGCGCCCAACGCGCAATTTATTTCTAAGGCAGATGTTTTGGGTTTAGGTTCGAACGTGACACCCAAACCCAAAGATGCCAAACAGCCGAGGGCTTCCCGTGCGTCCTAGAGCGCGAAACTTGGCACAAATACTGCCAAGATACATATCTTTAAGTTACCTGAAGCTCAAAGCTTCAAGTTACTTGTGCGCGAAACACGCAATTTATTTCCAAGGCAGATGTTTTGGGTTTGGGTTTGGGTTCGAACCCAAACCCAAAGATGCCAAACAGCCAAGGGCTTCCCGTGCGTCATAGAGCACGAAACTTGGCACAAATACTGCCAAGATGAATATACTTAAGTTAATTGAAGCTCAAAGCTTCAAGTTACTTGTGCGCCCAACGCGCAATTTATTTCTAAGGCAGATGTTTTGGGTTTGGAACCAATATGCGACTGTTTGAAGTATGCTTCAAGGTATGACCTGAAACTTACGGGATATACTCATACAGATTATTGATACGAATATATCTGACAAGTTTCTAGCGCTAGAACGCAAGATCACCCCTCGCCTGTCGTGAATTGGTCGACCCTATCTTGAACCGCATCAACTTAGCTTGCAGTCGCGACTGCAAACGAAGCTGATGCGGTTGCAGATGGGGTCGATCAAGAGCTCAAGAAAAAGGTATTCGCCTTGTGAATAAATATATCTTAGTTACGAACGTTGGAAAAAATTGTACTTCATGTAATGTGATTAAAATCACAAGGGGCTGTGCCTGCAGTAGCGCAACAAAGTTGGGCCCGAAGGAAAAAGTCTTTTTGCGTAGAAAGTTGTTCCGAAACCGGGCCAAAGGTCCCGAGCATTATGCCATGACACCATTCGGGTGTCATCGTCATCGTCATAGATTATGGGGTGAGGAGCGATTTTGGCCGTAGCAAATGTTTTGATCGGACTGCCACAATGTGCCACGTATTCATCCGCGTTGAATATCGGGAAACGGCAGATTCGATTCCAGATTTGCTTTTCGGATCCGCGGATATATCGGCAGCTCGTGGTCGATCATTGGTGGAACCTCCTAACCTCCTCGAAAGACGCAGCGAGGGCCAATGAAAGCGGCAACTCAGGGCTTGCGTTGGGCCTAACCTGGGCCTAACCTGGGCCTAACCTGGGCATATCTTGTGCCTAGCTTGGGCTGAGCGTGTGCAAGTCATCGCCCTGACATGGCGCGAAGAGGCCCTCGCGTGGGGCAGCGGCTGCCGCACCGTAGAAATAATGTGCGTCCTTAGCATACTATCGGTATCATATGAACATGCTAAAGGCATGCTATCCGTATCATGAATGCATTCTGGACGTATGTTTGACGATTTCTTTGTTCTCACTTCGGCTTAGGCACTCAACCGTTGCGCACGGACGCCGAGTACATGCGTCATGGCGCAAGGCACGAAGATCTACGGGATAGTGGAGACCCAGAACTTTCGGGCGCGACCTTGGAGGAGAGCATGAGAAAGACGGGCGTGAAGTTCTTGAGCGTGTTTATTCGGTTGGTTTACTTCAAGCTCTACCGTGATTTCATCCTGGATGGCATGCATGACATCACGAACTTAGCGAACAGGATTGCCGCATCATTGCTCGGGGTCGACTTCACCGACGCCGTCCGCCAGCAAGCGAGAGAGGATGGTGTCCACCCCACGTGGCATGCCACAACCAAGGTGAAGAATAGTAAAGGTAGGCAACTATTCGCGTGTTAGCATGTTCATAGGGTTGCGTTAGGTTGTTATGGCAATATTACCGACAGCCTAAACGCATGCTAACAGTATTTTCATGTTTTTTTATTGTGCCGCAGGGGCGGAGGTTTTGGTGTACAAGATGACGCATGGACCTTTCGCGATTCCACCCCGCCCTAACAAAACGTCCACCACGAAGCGATGTTTGGAGACCGCGCGCTTGTTTTTGCGGAGCATCAGGGCGACGGAGGGATGGGGGCGTGGTCACTTACGATTGCTACAAACTACCGCCGATAAGAAAGCCGCCAAGCACATTCGGGCTCATGACGGTTTGAAGCTCGTGCAGAACGGTACCATGGCGACAGTCTGCGCTTGGCCACGAGATTACGGGCAGCCCGCCAATCCATTGGCGAAGATAGTGGGCCGAATGACCATGATCGTGCGGGAGCTGACGACGAAACAAGTGCGGCCTCAGGTAATATGTTAGCATGTCGTTAGTAGGTACGCATGATGCCGTTAGCACGTTAAGCACAATATATGGGCGTCCTAACATACTGTACTGCTATGTGCAGGATATGGGGCTACTACTTGCACGAGAAATATAGCTATTTTTCAAGGACTTGGAGGCGACCGGACCAGCGTATATGTGGTGTGTTATTAACACTCACATGTTTTCTCACATGATCACGCAACTTGAGAAGTATGGTCCAATGCGGGAAGTGTGGATGTACGCCTTTGAGTCCTTGAACGGCCACATCAAATCCCTAGCGAGGAGCAATCCATGCCCGCTCCAGCCATAATGAATTACTTCAGTCGCGTGAAGCTGTTGCGTCTGGTGCGTGGGATAATCACTTTCATTACGGCAGGCGTCTCCACCCGGGTGCCGGCGGCCGTGACCACGGGGAGCCGCGGGGCGATTGCGGTTGAGGTATCGGCTAGATAGGGGGAAGCGGTGGTCTTGCGAGATGATGAAATCCAACACATTAAGGTTTGGATGCGCACTCACATTCCGGCGTATGGAGACCTGGTGGAGAGATGGGAGAAGTATGCGGAGGACGCGCGCAGGTGATCCCATCATTTCCTGAGCAGTTGTTGGCCCTGTACGTTCTGACGCCGCTATTACGTCGCTAGTACGCCTTTAGCATACTAACGGCGATATATGACTGTGCACAGATGGAATGCCAAGATGCGGTCGCGAAAAAAACAATACAGGCTCGCGGTTTGTACAAAGGAGGGTAAGCCTGAGCACATATATACGCGAACCCGTATTTGGAGCATATGCGGATCCGACAGAATGGCTGGGCCGAAAGTTCACAAAGGACGAGATGTTGCTCATGGCGGGGCCGGCACCGGTTTGCTATAGTTTCGCGCACATTAAGATCGGCGACGCCCATTACCGCACGGCTACGATCGATCGGAATAAGCGCACCGTGCATAGCTATTTTCGTACGTTCTTCGTGAATGAGGAAATGGACAGGGATGGGAACGTAATCTTCAACGAGAAGGGTGAGCCAAAAACCGATGAAATCGACAGGTGAGGAAGCAACGACAATGTATCGTGCAGTTATGATGTCTTTAGTGTTTCGGTAGCATGTGATTAGCACAAGGATACCATTCTAACCGCATATTAAGGGCATTTGGACCAGCAATGGTGGTTTTCACAATCGTGGGCTTGGCGAAATGCAGGCACGGCCGCATTACCAAAATACTGCGAGTGGAGATTGCTGGAGAGTTGTACACCTTACTCAAGTGCGATTGGCTTGCAAAGCCGACCGAGAAACAGATCAAGGCCTACCGTCTACGAAACTCCATTCTCGGCCCGGATGATTTGACTAGGACGGTCTACACCTTCAACCCGCACGTTGACCCAGCAGCCTTTGAGCACAAGGAGCCATTCATATTACCCAATCGAGTAGAACAACAAGTTGTTATTGTGCCACATCCGTGCATGGAGACCGCCGTTATTCTCGACCCAACGGCCGACTTCTTTGAGTGCATAGGATGACATTAGAATGTTAAATGTGTGATAATGACATGCCAACGCTGGCGTGCTATCGGCGTCCTAAGGACATGCTAGCGACATACTAATGTTCCTACCTTTCCGAGGAATTCCGCTCGCTTACCACCTGACCCGAATCGCATCATACTCCGTGGCATATCCTTCCCCTGCCCTTCTAATCACCATATGACATGTTCTTGGTGATCTACGCACCCCCACATGCCTCACCACTCACTATCCCTCCAGTTGGCGCGAACACATGCTTAAGGCGCAGTGGCGTTAGCATGCCTTTAGCATGGACATGCTAACAGGCCTATGGGGCTTTAGCATGCCGTTAGCACGCATGCTAACACCTATCTGGCGTTAGCATGTCATAGCATGTCCATGGCACGCGTTTAGCATGTCGTTAGCAGCATACTAACGTTTTCCAGGACCGTCGGGTCCCGGGGGCTGGGGCATACTGGGCATCCTTGGGGCATGCATCTCCTGGCGCCTGGGGCATATATAGAAGACAAACATGGGGCATGCATCCCCTGGGGCCTGGGGCATACAGGCAGGAACATATCAAACTTTTATGTCGTACGCCCAACACTCAAAATTTCCATCGGCCAAATTTCGGCCATCCAGGCCAAAATCTAAAATTGCCCGCTAATTTTAATTTTATGTATGGCAATATCATAAAAATCGCAAAATTTCGGGGGAATTTTCAAAATTTTACATAATTCGTTTCGGCCAACAAGCAAAAGCATACTCGGCCAAACCTCGGCCACAACCCTCATCGTACGGCCACAGACCGGCCATAGGGGGTTGATATGTTCCCTGCATACAGGGCAAACATGGGGCATGCATCTCCCGGGGCCTGGGGCATACAG
>LGRX02003815.1:0-41687 GCA_001247695.2 Cymbomonas tetramitiformis | reverse complement strand
CTCGGGGACGCCACGGGTCCGGGGGCGCGTAGGGAGTGCTAACAGCCCTCTTAACACGCAACTCCCGACCCATCGGCTTGATGCCACCACCCGTCGCGGGATCTGGGGGCGCGTAGAGAGTGCTAACAGCCCCCTTAACACGCAACTCCCGACCCATGGGCATCCACAACAACCCACCACAAAACACAACTCGGGTAACAGGCGCGTGCCCGGGGAGCTGTCCCCACATAATAATCATCCCAACCTTCTACACCCGGGCGCCTGCCCACCATGCACACCGTCGCCTATAATACGGTACCGCCCACTATCACATGCAGCCCCTAAGGATCAGGCGCGTGTCCGGGGAGCTGTCCCCACATCGCAGCTGTCACCAACAGCCTGCGCACTAACCCTTGCGACTTCCATACACACCGTACCTCGGTGACGCCACGGGTCCGGGGGCGCGTAGGGAGTGCTAACAGCCCTCTGAACACGCAACTCCCGACCCATCGGCTTGATGCCACCACCCGTCGCGGGTCCGGGGGCGCGTGGAGAGTGCTAACAGCCCTCTTAACACGCAACTCCCGACCCATGGGCATCCACAACAACCCACCACAAAACATACCTCGGGTTACAGGCGCGTGCCCGGGGAGCTGTCCCCACATATTGAACATGCCAACCTTCTACAGCCGGGCGCCTTGCCACCATGCACACCGTCGCCCATACGGTACCGCCCACTATCACATGGAGCCCCTAAGGATCAGGCGCGTGCCCAGGGAGCTGTCCCCACATCGCAGCCGTCACCAACGGACTACGCACTTCCCATGCGACTACCATACACACCGCAACCCGCACCGTACCTCAGTGACGCCACGGGTCCGGGGGCGCGTAGGGAGTGCTAACTGCCCTCTGAACACGCAACTCCCGACCCATCGGCGTGATGCCACCACCCGTCGCGGGTCCGGGGGCGCGTGGAGAGTGCTAACAGCCCTCTTAACACGCAACTCCCGACCCATGGGCATCCACAACAACCCGCCACAAAACATACCTCGGGTTACAGGCGCGTGCCCGGGGAGCTGTCCCCACATATTGAACATGCCAACCTTCTACAGCCGGGCGCCTTGCCACCATGATGCACACCGTCGCCCATACGGTACCGCCCACTATCACATGGAGCCCCTAAGGATCAGGCGCGCGCCCAGGGAGCTGTCCCCACATCGCAGCCGTCACCAACAGACTACGCACTTCCCATGCGACTACCATACGCACCGCAATTCGCACCGTACCTCAGTGACGCCACGGGTCCGGGGGCGCGTAGGGAGTGCTAACAGCCCTCTTAACACGCAACTCACGACCCATCGGCTTGATGCCACCACCCGTCGCGGGTCCGGGGGCGCGTGGAGAGTGCTAACAGCCCTCTTAACACGCAACTCCCGACCCATGGGCATCCACAACAACCCACCACAAAATATACCTCGGGTTACAGGCGCGTGCCCGGGGAGCTGTCCCCACATATTGAACATGCCAACCTTCTACAGCCGGGCGCCTTGCCACCATGCACACCGTCGCCCATACGGTACCGCCCACTATCACATGGAGCCCCTAAGGATCAGGCGCGCGCCCAGGGAGCTGTCCCCACATCGCAGCCGTCACCATACAGGCGCGTGCCCGGGGAGCTGTCCCCACATATTGAACATGCCAACCTTCTACAACCGGGCGCCTTGCCACCATGCAGCACACCGTCGCCCATACGGTACCGCCCACTATCACATGGAGCCCCTAAGGATCAGGCGCGTGCCCAGGGAGCTGTCCCCACATCGCAGCCGTCACCAACAGACTACGCACTTCCCATGCGACTACCATACACACCGCAACCCACACCGTACCTCGGTGACGCCACGGGTCCGGGGGCGCGTAGGGAGTGCTAACAGCCCTCTGAACACGCAACTCCCGACCCATCGGCTTGATGCCACCACCCGTCTCGGGTCCGGGGGCGCGCGTAGGGAGTGCTAACAGCCCTCTTAACACGCAACTCCCGACCCATGGGCATCCACAACAACCCACCACAAAACATACCTCGGGTTACAGGCGCGTGCCCGGGGAGCTGTCCCCACATATTGAACATGCCAACCTTCTACAGCCGGGCGCCTTGCCACCATGCTGCACACCGTCGCCCATACGGTACCGCCCACTATCACATGGAGCCCCTAAGGATCAGGCGCGTGCCCATGGAGCTGTCCCCACATCGCAGCCGTCACCAACAGACTGCGCACTTCCCATGCGACTACCATACACACCGCAACCCACACCGTACCTCGGTGACGCCACGGGTCCGGGGGCGCGTAGGGAGTGCTAACAGCCCTCTTAACACGCAACTCCCGACCCATCGGCTTGATGCCACCACCCGTCGCGGGTCTGGGGGCGCGTAGAGAGTGCCAACAGCCCTCTTAACACGCAACTCCCGACCCATGGGCATCCACAACAACCCACCACAAAACATACCTCGGGTTACAGGCGCGTGCCCGGGGAGCTGTCCCCACATATTGAACATGCCAACCTTCTACAACCGGGCGCCTTCCCACCATGCACACCGTCGCCCATACGGTACCGCCCACTATCACATGGAGCCCCTAAGGATCAGGCGCGCGCCCAGGGAGCTGTCCCCACATCGCAGCCGTCACCAACAGACTACGCACTTCCCATGGGACTACCATACACACCGCAACCCGCACCGTACCTCAGTGACGCCACGGGTCCAGGGGCGCGTAGGGAGTGCTAACAGCCCTCTTACCACGCAACTCCCGACCCATCGGCTTGATGCCACCACCCGTCTCGGGTCCGGGGGCGCTTGGAGAGTGCTAACAGCCCTCTTAACACGCAACTCCCGACCCATGGGCATCCACAACAACCCACCACAAAACATACCTCGGGTTACAGGCGCGTGCCCGGGGAGCTGTCCCCACATATTGAACATGCCAACCTTCTACAACCGGGCGCCTTGCCACCATGCACACCGTCGCCCATACGGTACCGCCCACTATCACATGGAGCCCCTAAGGATCAGGCGCGTGCCCAGGGAGCTGTCCCCACATCGCAGCCGTCACCAACAGACTGCGCACTTCCCATGCGACTACCATACACACCGCAACCCACACCGTACCTCGGTGACGCCACGGGTCCGGGGGCGCGTAGGGAGTGCTAACTGCCCTCTGAACACGCAACTCCCGACCCATCGGCTTGATGCCACCACCCGTCGCGGGTCCGGGGGCGCGTGGAGAGTGCTAACAGCCCTCTTAACACGCAACTCCCGACCCATGGGCATCCACAACAACCCGCCACAAAACATACCTCGGGTTACAGGCGCGTGCCCGGGGAGCTGTCCCCACATATTGAACATACCAACCTTCTACAGCCGGGCGCCTTCCCACCATGCACACCGTCGCCCATACGGTACCGCCCACTATCACATGGAGCCCCTAAGGATCAGGCGCGCGCCCAGGGAGCTGTCCCCACATCTCAGCCGTCTCCAACAGACTACGCACTTCCCATGCGACTACCATACACACCGCAACCCACACCGTACCTCGGTGACGCCACGGGTCCGGGGGCGCGTAGGGAGTGCTAACAGCCCTCTTAACACGCAACTCCCGACCCATCGGCATGATGCCACCACCCGTCGCGGGTCCGGGGGCGCGTAGAGAGTGCTAACAGCCCTCTTAACACGCAACTCCCGACCCATGGGCATCCACAACAACCCACCACAAAACATACCTCGGGTTACAAGCGCGTGCCCGGGGAGCTGTCCCCACATATTGAACATGCCAACCTTCTACAGCCGGGCGCCTTGCCACCATGCACACCGTCGCCCATACGGTACCGCCCACTATCACATGGAGCCCCTAAGGATCAGGCGCGCGCCCAGGGAGCTGTCCCCACATCGCAGCCGTCACCATACAGGCGCGTGCCCGGGGAGCTGTCCCCACATATTGAACATGCCAACCTTCTACAACCGGGCGCCTTGCCACCATGCAGCACACCGTCGCCCATACGGTACCGCCCACTATCACATGGAGCCCCTAAGGATCAGGCGCGTGCCCAGGGAGCTGTCCCCACATCGCAGCCGTCACCAACAGACTACGCACTTCCCATGCGACTACCATACACACCGCAACCCACACCGTACCTCGGTGACGCCACGGGTCCGGGGGCGCGTAGGGAGTGCTAACAGCCCTCTGAACACGCAACTCCCGACCCATCGGCTTGATGCCACCACCCGTCTCGGGTCCGGGGGCGCGCGTAGGGAGTGCTAACAGCCCTCTTAACACGCAACTCCCGACCCATCGGCATGATGCCACCACCCGTCGCGGGTCCGGGGGCGCGTAGAGAGTGCTAACAGCCCTCTTAACACGCAACTCCCGACCCATGGGCATCCACAACAACCCACCACAAAACATACCTCGGGTTACAGGCGCGTGCCCGGGGAGCTGTCCCCACATATTGAACATGCCAACCTTCTACAACCGGGCGCCTTGCCACCATGCACACCGTCGCCCATACGGTACCGCCCACTATCACATGGAGCCCCTAAGGATCAGGCGCGTGCCCAGGGAGCTGTCCCCACATCGCAGCCGTCACCAACGGACTACGCACTTCCCATGCGACTACCATACACACCGCAACCCGCACCGTACCTCAGTGACGCCACGGGTCCGGGGGCGCGTAGGGAGTGCTAACAGCCCTCTTAACACGCAACTCCCGACCCATCGGCTTGATGCCACCACCCGTCGCGGGTCCGGGGGCGCGTAGAGAGTGCTAACAGCCCTCTTAACACGCAACTCCCGACCCATGGGCATCCACAACAACCCACCACAAAACATACCTCGGGTTACAGGCGCGTGCCCGGGGAGCTGTCCCCACATATTGAACATCCCAACCTTCTACAACCGGGCGCCTTCCCACCATGCACACCGTCGCCCATACGGTACCGCCCACCATCACATGGAGCCCCTAAAGATCAGGCACGTGCCCAGGGAGCTGTCCCACATCGCAGCCGTCACCAACGGACTGCGCACTTCCCATGCGACTACCATACACACCGCAACCCACACCGTACCTCGGTGACGCCACGGGTCCGGGGGCGCGTAGGGAGTGCTAACAGCCCTCTTAACACGCAACTCCCGACCCATCGGCATGATGCCACCACCCGTCGCGGGTCCGGGGGCGCGTAGAGAGTGCTAACAGCCCTCTTAACACGCAACTCCCGACCCATGGGCATCCACAACAACCCACCACAAAACATACCTCGGGTTACACGCGCGTGCCCGGGGAGCTGTCCCCACACATTGAACATCCCAACCTTCTACAACCGGGCGCCTTCCCACCATGCACACCGTCGCCCATACGGTACCGCCCACCATCACATGGAGCCCCTAAGGTTCGGGCGCGTGTCCAGGGAGCTGTCCCCACATCGCAGCCGTCACCGACAGACTGCGCACTTCCCATGCGACTACCATACACACCGCAACCCACACCGTACCTCGGTGACGCCACGGGTCCGGGGGCGCGTAGGGAGTGCTAACAGCCCTCTTAACACGCAACTCCCGACCCATCGGCATGATGCCATCACCCGGCGCGGGTCCGGGGGCGCGTAGAGAGTGCTAACAGCCCTCTTAACACGCAACTCCCGACCCATGGGCATCCACGACAACCCACCACAAAACATACCTCGGGTTACAAGCGCGTGCCCGGGGAGCTGTCCCCACACATTGAACATCCCAACCTTCTACAACCGGGCGCCATCCCACCATGCACACCGTCGCCCATACGGTACCGCCCACCATCACATGGAGCCCCTAAGGTTCGGGCGCGTGTCCAGGGAGCTGTCCCCACATCGCAGCCGTCACCGACAGACTGCGCACTTCCCATGCGACTACCATACACACCGCAACCCATACCTTGCCTCGGTGACGCCACGGGTCCGGGGGCGCGTAGAGAGTGCTAACAACCCTCTTAACACGCAACTCCCGACCCATCGGCATGATGCCACCACCCGTCGCGGGTCCGGGGGCGCGTAGAGAGTGCTAACAGCCCTCGTAACACGCAACTCCCGACCCATGGGCATCCACAACAACCCACCACAAAACATACCTCGGGTTACAGGCGCGTGCCCGGGGAGCTGTCCCCACACATTGAACATCCCAACCTTCTACAACCGGGCGCCTTCCCACCATGATGCACACCGTCACCCATACGGTACCGCCCACTATCACATGGAGCCCCTAAGGATCAGGCGCGTGTCCAGGGAGCTATCCCCACATCGCAGCCGTCACCAACAGACTGCGCACTTCCCATGCGACTACCATACACACCGCAACCCACACCGTACCTCGGTGACGCCACGGGTCCGGGGGCGCGTAGAGAGTGCTGACAGCCCTCTTAACACGCAACTCCCGACCCATCGGCATGATGCCACCACCCGTCGCGGGTCCAGGGGCGCGTAGAGAGTGCTAACAGCCCTCTTAACACGCAACTCTTAACACGCAACTCCCGACCCATGGGTATCCACGACAACCCACCACAAAACATACCTCGGGTTACAGGCGCGTGCCCGGGGAGCTGTCCCCACACATTGAACATCCCAACCTTCTACAACCGGGCGCCTTCCCACCATGATGCA
Organism: Cymbomonas tetramitiformis; assembly: GCA_001247695.2. Taxonomy (NCBI): domain Eukaryota; kingdom Viridiplantae; phylum Chlorophyta; class Pyramimonadophyceae; order Pyramimonadales; family Pyramimonadaceae; genus Cymbomonas; species Cymbomonas tetramitiformis. The sequence goes on along the minus strand of LGRX02003815.1, from coordinate 35,032 downwards.
CACCGTCGCCCATACGGTACCGCCCACCATCACATGGAGCCCCTAAGGTTCAGCGCGTGTCCAGGAGCTGTCCCCACATCGCAGCCGTCACCGACAGACTGCGCACTTCCCATGCGACTACCATACACACCGCAACCCACACCGTACCTCGGTGACGCCACGGGTCCGGGGGCGCGTAGGGAGTGCTAACAGCCCTCTTAACACGCAACTCCCGACCCATCGGCATGATGCCACCACCCGTCGCGGGTCCGGGGCGCGTAGAGAGTGCTAACAGCCCTCTTAACACGCAACTCCCGACCCATGGGCATCCACAACAACCCACCACAAAACATACCTCGGGTTACAAGCGCGTGCCCGGGGAGCTGTCCCCACACATTGAACATCCCAACCTTCTACAACCAGGCCCCTTCCCACCATGCACACCGTCGCCCATACGGTACCGCCCACCATCACATGGAGCCCCTAAGGTTCGGGCGCGTGTCCAGGGAGCTGTCCCCACATCGCAGCCGTCACCGACAGACTGCGCACTTCCCATGCGACTACCATACACACCGCAACCCATACCTTGCCTCGGTGACGCCACGGGTCCGGGGGCGCGTAGAGAGTGCTAACAACCCTCTTAACACGCAACTCCCGACCCATCGGCATGATGCCACCACCCGTCGCGGGTCCGGGGGCGCGTAGAGAGTGCTAACAGCCCTCGTAACACGCAACTCCCGACCCATGGGCATCCACAACAACCCACCACAAAACATACCTCGGGTTACAAGCGCGTGCCCGGGGAGCTGTCCCCACATATTGAACATCCCAACCTTCTACAACCGGGCGCCTTCCCACCATGATGCACACCGTCGCCCATACGGTACCGCCCACCATCACATGGAGCCCCTAAGGTTCGGGCGCGTGTCCAGGGAGCTATCCCCACATCGCAGCCGTCACCAACAGACTGCGCACTTTCCATGCGACTACCATACACACCGCAACCCACACCGTACCTCGGTGACGCCACGGGTCCGGGGGCGCGTAGAGAGTGCTAACAGCCCTCTTAACACGCAACTCTTAACCCATCGGCATGATGCCACCACCCGTCGCGGGTCCGGGGGCGCGTAGAGAGTGCTAACAGCCCTCTTAACACGCAACTCCCGACCCATGGGCATCCACAACAACCCAACACAAAACATACCTCGGGTTACAAGCGCGTGCCCGGGGAGCTGTCCCCACACATTGAACATCCCAACCTTCTACAACCGGGCGCCTTGGTACCGCCCACTATCACATGGAGCCCCTAAGGTTCGGGCGCGTGTCCAGGGAGCTGTCCCCACATCGCAGCCGTCACCAACAGACTGCGCACTTCCCATGCGACTACCATACACACCGCAACCCACACCGTACCTCGGTGACGCCACGGGTCCGGGGGCGCGTAGGACCAAATCGTCGATTTGGTCCTACCACAAGGACTGCGGGGCAGTAGCCATGGGCGGGATCGACGTGTCCGCCTACGGCTTCACGGTAAGGCCGCAGCAGCCTGCTGACGAGCCCGCAGGTGACGACATTCATCAGCGGCTGGACGCACGATCTCGCCGCGGAGGTCCATGCCGCGGCAAACTGCAAGGTGCACTACACCCACGCATCCTTCCCACCACCGGCGGTTCTCGAGCCGCATGCATCGGCTCTGGTGTGCGGCCCCGCGGCAGCGGGGAGCATGCCGGAGGAGCAGGTTCCGGCAGGTGGTGCGGCGGCATCGGCATCCGCCGTGCCGGCCCCTGCTATGCCTGTCTCGCAGGAGGAGGGTGTGGAGCCCGTGCCGCTTCAATCGGCGCGGGTGACTGCCACGACGGACGGTGAGTTCCCTGGATTCGTTCAGACTGTCAACCACGCCGCCATCGCGCCGGTTGACCTCACCGACTACGACACCGACGACTACGAGGACTTTGCCGACGGCAGCTTCCGGCTGAAGCCGCGAGGCGCGCCTCCGTCGGCCAATCACATGTCCGGGCCACCTGCGGACGACCAGAGGACCTACGGTTGTGGGAAGCCGCCCTGGGGCTTTCCTGCCACGGTTGGGCCGTGGGGAATTCCTTTCCTTCTCTCCCTCATTCTTTGCATCTCGATCATGGGGGTGGCAGCCGTGCCCGACGCTCAGTCGGCTGCGGGATTGCCCTCGCCTGGTGGCGATCTCGATTGGGAGGCTCCGTCAATTTTCTCTACGAATGAATTTGTTGAATCGGTGATCCCGGCTCAGGGTTTCTTTGTGGCTGACAATGTGTCACCGCTTGAGCCGCCTGAGCTCCCTGACCTCTTTCAGGACCTTGCTCAGGCAGATCTGAGTTTCGACATGGCCTTCTTCTACGGTGTGGCTCTACATGAGAGAGGTCCTTTCGGGAATCCTCCCTTCGGGTCGGACTTGATTGAGACCACCGATGACTACTTTGGCGCTGTCGATTGACTTCTTGTTCACTCTGGATGCACACCAACATGATGGTGTGCGGAACAGGGAGCATTCCCTCGCAAAATGACAATCGGCCCGCTTTTTCAAAACGTTTAGGCCCGCTTTCGGCCAGACCGGCCAGGAATCTCATTTCTTTCGGCCAAACGTCGGCCAGATCGGCCAGCACTTATTTCCCTTCAAATGCTCGTGTAAAATGGCCCACTAATTGTCAATTTCGGATGCATCTACGTATCTCTAGACTATGAACGTAAAAAAGCCCCTCATTATTGTAAAGTCGCTTTCAATATTTTCTACGCACCAGTTTGGCTAATGTAACGAAAAGTGCGTATTTCGTGGATAACTGTTGAAGAAGAGCGCCCAATCGAGACTCGGCCAGCTTTCGGCAACGTGACCCAGCCAATTTAATCAACAAATTTGCTATCGCGTGAATCGGCCCACCCAATAAAATCATTTCGGCCCACCATCGGCCAGGGTCCGTTTTTGAGGACTTCAGTCGGCCCCAGGCCGGTCAATCCCCATAGGAAATGTTCCCTGGTGCGGAACTCCGGTGACTTCAACAATTTTTCTGGTTTATGCTTTTGCTTTTGACATCTACAAGTTATATTCTGGCTTGCTAGCTCGGTGCTTTTCAGTTGTTTAGCGGGTGCACAATGCCCGTAGGTTTCTGCACCTGTGCTAGCTAGAGGGTTTCCAATTTGTGTTTCAGAATTGCACAGTTGGATTAGCAGTTAGGTCTGTCAACCTGGCTCCTTAAGGCAGCCGGGTAATTTTTTTTGGTAATTACCGGGAGGGTAATTACCGGTAAATTACCGAGTATTACCGAGCCCCATAATCGGGTTCCTCCCATACTTAAGGATCTTACCGGTAATTACCATGGTAATGCAGTATTACCATGGTAAATTACCGATTCGAGCTCAGATTACCGTCGATTTTACCAGATGATGACCAGATCGGCGGCGATAGCTTTTTCGCAATGGATCAACTAGAAACTTTGCGGCACACCCGAAAGCACGCCAAGCTTTCGGGTGTGCTAGAGAGCGACCTGGACCTCGAACAGTCCAAACTTTCATTACAAAGTTCTCGATCGGATCAGGGATGGCATCCGGTGCGGATACTTGTGGGGACGATATGTCCCTCACTCCTCCTGGGGGCGTCGATTTAGTCTAGTGTATATTGTATGTGGTATCGATGAGCACAAACACAGGCAGCTTTGATGCTTCGGTAAAATAATCGGTTGTAATATGTATACTTTAAAGCACCATATGAATAATATGTTTTCAGTGATTATTGCACTCGTCGATAATGATATTCCAATCTACTCTGACTTGACGGCATGGCTTCACTAATGTGCTCACTTTGGAGCGTGGCGAGTGTAGGTTGTTGTAACAACTTGGTTGTTGATTGGAACATCATTAAAATGTCCAGATGTAATAATAGTGATTACATCTCACCGCATTGATTACATCTCACTGCATTGATTACATCTCACCGCATTATTACATCTCACCGCATCGATTACATCTCACCGTATTATTACATCTCACCGTATTATTACATCTCACCGCATTGATTACATCTCACCGCATTATTACGTCTCAGAGTCTCAGCGTCTCAAAAATCTGAAACCACATTTTTCACTTCTGTCTGCACATCTCTGCAAAATGCTTCGCTTGATTATGTACTCACATTGCTTAGCATGTGCTATAGCACAAACCCAAACAATTCTAATGGCCATTATCTATCCATAGAAATTTTCAAAAACAGTTTCCGCGCCCCGAGGCGAAAGTTAGGTCATTTCGTGCAGGCGGTAATACTTTGGTAATACCGCCGAAAGTATTACCGGTAAATTACCCGGTATTACCGGAGCCCATTTCCAAATTACCGGTAATTAAGCTGCCTTATGGCTCCTGCCCTAACAATTTATCTTGAATTATCTGACTCTCCTAGACGGTCACCACCCGCAGTGCTGGGGTGGTGTGCTGAAATCTGTATAGGCAGCCCTGACTGGGAGTCCCGGTCAGGCCCCTATGACAGACTCCTAGGCCAACACTGGACTGCTGACTGATCTATAGGTTCGTGCCGTGACACACGTTGTGTCACAGGTAGGCTAGACTCCGAAACCGTCCGAGACCGTTCCGGGTATATCTAGCTTAGGGTTGATTTATCTTATGAGTTTATCCACACAGTTCGGGAGTTTCTGAGATCTAGTGAACTAGGATATTCCAGGTGACCGCAAGTGACATCCGAGAAGGCGAGGGTGACACGGGCACCATAGACCTCCCCCTTATGGGGGGTTGAAAGTCGGTGTTCCCATGAATAAGGACGAACCCGGGCAAATTACTTACTTACTTACTTACTTACCTAATCAAAGCTCGAATCCCAACGGGCGACACCAACGAAATTTTCGATCTGACGACGGCCAAACGATAACGATGACATCGCCAGTTCGCCAGTTCGCCACTGCATTCGCGTACGTGTGCCGCGACGCGACGCCACCCAGACGTTATGGCATGGCAGACGCGGTGTTCAGAGAGACAGAATTGCAATCGTCAGAATAATAAAGCCCGGTTACTAATCGTATCGTGCCAATGCCGTCCGATCGCAAAATGACGTCAAATATTCGGTCGCAGGCCTAGTGGAGATCTTTAGATCGACTGGCCTAGTATGCATACAAGACTCACAAAGAACAAACCTCCGTTTTCATCGTTAAAATGTAGAGAATGGGTACTCCAGCCGAAGTGGGATGACAGGGCGACATATGACACAATTCTCCAGTGGCGCAACGGGGAAACTAGAAGACTTTCAAAAACCCGGAAAAGCACTATTTTTACCGGGTTCTGCGCATAAACCCCGAAAATTAAAATGAAAGGTCAATTTTGGAGCTGACGTGGCAGTATTTAACCCTCACACCTAGCGAACGCCGGGGGGAACTTGAGCTGAGAAGCTTCCTACCCAATTCCCATCACTGTTAACGAATGTTTAATTTCTGGCAAGAACTGATGAATAATCTGTTTTGAAGCCTTCCTTGCGAGTTGAGATGGGTTTGAGCGTGCACAACCCTTCATATAGATATCAATATGTGGGTTTCCGGCTGCCACCGCCTCCCATCAATTGAGGTGCATGGAAGGCGCGGACATCCGGGGAGTTCCGCTCGGGTCAACGCTCGGGTCAACGTACGTCATCTGAACATTCTGCCCCCAAATGAACGCAAGAAAGGCTTCACACATCTCGTATGGCACCTCAGCATAACTCGGTGTGCTTAAACACCCAAGTTATGGCGTGGTACCGCATCCCGCGATCCGCTTCGTGCCGGAAGCCCGAAGCGGATCCACGGGAAGCCACAACTTGATCCGGGATGTATAAAGCCGCGATAACCTCTGATAGTGTCAAACGTACTTATGAGCGGTATTTAAGCTAAAAATTGTAGCCCAGTTACGTTCATCTTGTCTAATTTGTAGACATTGCAAAACTGCAAAACAGACCTCCCCCGCAAACGGGTTTTTAATAGATAGTTTGAAACACATACAGGGTAGAATATTCTGTATATCGGTGTTTTATAACTATCGCTGTAAGCAAAAATATGAGGCTGAAACGTGAGATATGTGACTGTAAAAGATATATCATATGAGAGTACGAGAGTCTAAGTAGCTTATGCTACGTGAGCTATGCACGGCTGTACGAGTACGGCTAATTGACAAACGTAAAGTGTCTCTCAGACGTGAAGTGTCTCGCTGGTAGCACTAACACGTGGCTCGCGGTCTCTATCGCTGTGACTCGCGGTCTCGAGCCGAATAATGCAGTCATCTGTCACATGCATCGAGGAATGTCATACAGGGGCAGTACTGGATATCTAGTCCCCCGTGAGTTTTAACTCACAGGCGAAATAAGCGTGATTCGACTGCTGCGAGTGTTCTGACAATCTGTAATGGTACAGTAAGTACTCGGTAATAAGAAAACCCGCCAATAAGAAAGTAGCCAGCTTTGCTGGGGGGGGGTACCCGATTTGGTGAATATTGCTGGCTGGCTTTTTTGAGCTATGAAATATGGGGGTGATAAGAAATGTGGGCGCTGGCGCCGTATTTCTTATTAGTGCGCCGCAGGCGGATTTTTTTAAAATGTCGCATTTTCACTGGTTTATCACTGAAATTTTAAGAAAATTGCTGGCTGATTGAAACAAAATGACCCACTATTCTTAGCGATTTTCATAGGACGCTGGCGCTGGCGGGCGGGGGGGGAAGGTAGGTACCCAAGTTGGCGAATATTGCTGGCTGGCCCCAAATCTCCGGTTTTCTTAACGCTGGGTATTTACTGTAATGTAACGGTCAGCATTCCCGTCCTTACAGGTTTTCCGCCTCGGTTCTTCTTTTCTTCAGACCTCACAGATGCATCCAGATCGATTCGCGATAAGTCGCGATCATCATCATGGTGCCAAAAATCGTGCTTATTTTTCACCACGACTAATAGTCTGTCATGTGTCGCCCTGTCATCCCACTTCGGCTGGAGTACCCATAAAAGAAATAGAAATATTCGGCCAAAGCTTTGTCGGAACGCTCGAATTGCAGAAGCGAGGAAGTTGGGATTCTGAGACGATCGAGCGGCAAAACTGAACTCTCAGGGTTTTCTAATCGGCTACGGCTACAAAGCCGACAAATGACAAATTTGTAATGGAAACTCGGCCGCTGCACTGCGTGTGGAAATTATAATGACATACGACTACTACCCTAGCCCAAATCGGTGCCCACAAGGTCCCACCTCTCACGGATGCTATCCCAAGGGGTACCCACACTCCCGACACCACGAGACATTAAATATCCGGCTCTCGCCCTCAGACTTAGGCAACGGTTCAAATACTCAGCTGGGGCTGAAACCCTCCAAAGCTACAGGGCACCTGCTTAACGCAAGTCATGTATGTCGGCAATGCACCGACACCCAACTAAGTCTACTGCACAACACTTAAAGCAAGGCATTGTATCGGTTGTGCCGATATTCTGATATATCAATATATCGGTAAATATTGGCATATAAGTCTCAATCGATATCCATTTTGCGCACATTTAATCGATATATCGGTATCGCTTCGCTTCGGAATTCAAAGTGTTATGTGTTGTATATGAGAAAGCGTATATAATTTTGAGATATCGATATGTATCGATATCGCCGATAATCGATTAGAATTATTAAATATCGAAATCGATCGATAAGCAATTCTGCAACCGATCCGATTCTGCAAACTCAGCGGTTATGGCTACCTTAGAACTCGGCCATCGTGCAAGAAACACCGTGCCGGGATTTCGGGGCATCTGGATCCTCCCACTTTCTCCAAAAAATCAAGAAAAGTGGATTGCTAAAGGATTTAAGATGGTATTTAGATTTCCTCACAACACCATAATGGAGAACCCGAAATATGTCCGTGATATATATTCAGGTTGACCAAGAACAGTCGGGCACTCGCAGAGACATACGGAGACTAAGATGAGATAATAAAATAACTTAGGTGTTTTATTATCTGTGCAAATGGTGAAAAGTTGACTGCCGACGTGGCACCTCAGGGCGAGGGGTGACAAAAGAGGCTGCTCTACCCAACCTTATGGGGGGGTGTGAGTCAGTCTCCCCGTGACACCACCTCATCCCGAAGGTATGAGGTGTCACAGTAAGTTTGATTGCACAAACAGAGCAAACCCTAACTGCACACAACACAAGAATCAAGGGGTTTTTCTCAACCCAGCTAGTACGGCATCCGCCTGCGCTAATCTTGCGTTGTGCTCTAGGGGCTTACGCCGTGCATGTGCCGTGGGGATTAGCTACTCCCACGGGGTAGGCTGCTAAATTTACTAAGCAGGCTAAAAACGGCAGCGGCGGCGCTCTCAATGATGTGAAGGTCAAGCACCAGTCCATCGTCGTGGATCAACCGATGCCCAAGCGAGGCCAAAGCCCACAACGGCGTGGCACCACCAGAGCGGATGAGCCGAAGTAGGGGGGGCGAGAAGGGCGAAGGTGGAAAATGCGGTGAGTGTGCTCAACGAACGCGCTGCACACAGCAAAGGTGAGGATCGAGGAATTGGAATGGGAGTGGGCGGTGGTGATAACACCACCACTCACCACCAGATGACGGCCAATGGATGCGTCGGGTGAAAGCGGAGAATGCGGAGAGGCGAGGTCGCAGGAGTCAAAGTCCTTGTCGTCGATCAAGTCGAAAATGTCGGAGTCGAGGTTGGTGCTTGGCGAACAAGCTCCACCAGACACCACTAGGTCGCAACCAGGGGTAAGATGTTGCCGATGTGGTCGTAAAGATACCAACGCTGAACGTGTAGCGGCCATACGTACACGCTGGAGTGAGGCGGCCATGGCCACAGACTGCAGACTGCAAACCCAATGATAGGGTTCCCAAGCGAAAAAATAACTTTTCGTAAATTTGACAATTTCCAGTGATGAAAAAATCAAATTGGGGTAGATTTTCGCAAGGAAAACGGCGGTGAGGTCAAAAACGTCGTGCGGTAAGCCAATTTCCCGGCAGCAGAGGTGCTGCTGGCCAGAGTGTTGAAGGCGTAGATGTCGGTATAAGAGGTCGAAAAAAAAAAACGGTCGTTTCCAGAGCACGAAGCCAGAAGGTGTGCAATAAGAAAACGGCTGAAGATGTCGGAAATAAAAGATGTCGGGATGTCGGTGCTGCCGCTGTTGTGCGTAGTGCAATACGGTTGATGTCGGAATGCCTGCGTCGCTAAAAACGTTTCGCTGATAGCGAGCGTCTAGATGCCGGATGATGAAAGATGTCGGGATGTCGGAGCCGCCGCTGTAATATGACGCTGCTGCGCGTAGTGCGATACGGCTGATGTCGGGACGGATGTCGGAAGTTGACCAACGCTGAAAGCGCGATACGGCTGATGTCGGTACTAAAAAAGATGTCGGATAGAATCACGGGGCGTGAAGCGATCTTGTCAACGAATCAACGAGGTAAAAAAATAAGCATGTCAGGGCACCATAACCTAATGGAGAACCTGAAATATGTCTGTGATATATATTCAGGTTGGACTCCAGAAAAAACAGTCGGGCACTCGCAGATACACACGAAGACTAAGATGAGATAATAAAATAACTTAGGTGTTTTATTATCTGTGCAAATGGTGAAAAGCTGACCTACGATGTAATATACGATGTAATTGAAACACCTAAGTTATAGTGGGGTCAAGAATGACCGCGATCTCCATGCACGGATGTGGTACGTATAACGACGACCTGCTGTTCAACTTTGTTGGCTAAGATGAAATGCTCGGAGTTCTTCTCAAAAGCCGTTGGGTCACGGTGCGGGTTGAAGGTGTACACCGTCTTAGCCAAATCGTCCGGCCCGAGAATCGAGTTCCTCCTACGATAGGCCTTGATTTGTTCTTCGGTTGGCTTTGTCAGCCAGTTGACTTTCAATAAGGTGTACAACCGTCCCGCGATCTCCACCCGCAGAATGTTTGTAATGCGGTTGTGCCGGCATACCGCCACCATTTTTGATACGCAGTTAGCTGGAACATAGTGCATTAATTAAGTAAAGTAGCTGCCACGTTAGTAGTGTACTGTTAGTTACCGAATATCGCACTAAGTGTACACTACCGTATCGACATAGGGCACAGATAACGTGTTTCACTGGTTTCTTGAGAGACATGCATATCACGAGGTATATGGATAAAGGCATGACTCACCCGTCATATATCGTCGTCACCGTGGTTGCCGCCCACTCGGATACTCGAAGCTTCTTTGTGCTCCCCTCATATTCATGACCCAACCGGAAACCTTCGGGAACAGGTTGACAAGGTGGTGGTGGAGAAACAAGTGCGTGGGGTGCGGGGTTACGAATGGCTCTGCGGGCTAGTGGTGGGACGGGCAGTGCTGCTGTCAAGGCGCTGGGGGCCGGCCCCGGACCTACGGGCGTCCCGAAAATTGACCTTGGGCCTATCGCGGACCTACGAGCAATTCTCCTCCGGACCTATGGGCCTGACAATTCTAGTATAGCCACACCACCGCTGGAAAGCCCCGGACCTACGGTGGGCCTATGGATTTAGGAGTGTTTTGTTGTCCAGATGGATTTATCGGGGACAGGTCGAGCTTACAATGGTGTGATGTGATCCGGGCCTACGGCGGACTTATTGGAAATTGTATCGAATAGGAAATACGTTGAAATGTTGGCATGCATTTTACTATTCCCACGATATACTGATTTATAAGCACTCTTTAGATTTGGCAAATTACGGAGTGGATAAGACCTGGATCCCTAGTAGAAAATAATGCCTAAAACCGTCAGCAATGCTGGAGGTAAAAACTCGGCGCATGGCGAGTAATCTGGTCCGTAGACCCGACGATACATAGGTAGGGGAAATGCTCCACCGACCCGGATATGATGGGTGAACATAATTATGCAAAAATCTGGCGAAAGTCGGTTAAGATCGAGTGAAAATTCGCCTGCGGCGCACCAAAAATGGGAGAAGGCAACATTGGGTCCGAGTATTTTTGGAGGTGTGCTGACACAAAAAAAATCATTATTTTCTATTTGGCCTGGGTATTTTTTATCCGGGAAGAGAAGCCTTAGATGGATAAATAAGTCATGCATATGTGCATCGTGGGATCGTTGAATAGGTTGGATTTGGTTTTATAAAGATTTTGGAACATTTCGGTATTTATTTTCATTTAATAAACTTTTAGATTTATCAAAAATTGTCTTGATATATGTCTAGTACTGTAACGCTACATAATCGACTCATGGGATTCAAATATCAAGTCATGCATAATATATGTGCATTGATATGCCTTTGATGATAATAAGAGTGCTTCGAACTCGAAGGGATCGATGTACTAGATGGAGCACTTAATTAGGCGAAATCTTGCGTGTGCACTTGTCAACTTAGATAACCCACATATATGTCAAGAAATCGTGCAAATTACACGGGCCGGGCGGACCTATGACGGACCTATGACTATCTGGGTGCGGACCGCCCGGACCCATACGGGACCTATGCAATCCCGAAAACGGGGCCTACGGTGATTTCTTGAAGACAGCAACACTGGGGACGGGTACACGTGAGGACACCGGCGCGCCTTGCCGTAGAAGAATCCCACGCCGGCCGGGAGTCGGTGTGGGTGCACGCTCGGGCGCGGGCTCGGGCGAAGGTGGATCCGGGCGAGAGGCTTGTGCACGAAGAGTCGCAAAGTGTTCACCTTGACGTTTATTGTTCATTGCACAAATCCCAATTCTGCCCCCCCCACCCCACCCGCCCTCCTATTATGCAATACTGTATTCTGCGTTGTTAGTGTGAGTTTAACAGAAGGGATCTTTTCGGGAATATTCCATTGTTAGTACGCTAACAGGACGCTAACGGCATGCCTTAGCGCACTAATGTTGCCCTAACTTAACACTAACGGAAAGAATCTTTTAGGGAATATTCCATTGTTAGTACGCTAACAGGACGCTAACGGCAGGCCTTAGCGCACTAACGTTGCCCTAACTGAACACTAACAGAAGGAATCTTTTAGGGAATATGCCATTGTGCGTTAGTGCATGCCACCTAATGCCTCCTTAACGACGTCAATAGGGCGCCATTTAGTGTCTTGTTGCATGTAATGCGCTAACTCAGCGCTGTTCGAAGATTCCTTCTGTTAGTGTTCAGTTAGGGCAACGTCAGTGCGCTAAGGCCTGCCGTTAGCGTCCTGTTAGCGTACTAACAATGGAATATTCTCTAAAAACTCGAATCGCGAGATAAAAATTACTCGACGGCAGGATTCGAACCCACGCGGGCGGATCCCCAAGGCGACTGCCCACTCGTCATGTCCAACTGCGCTACGATCAAATAAAATGACGTATATCACCGACAAAAAATACAATGTCATCCCATGCCATATGAAGTCACAGTGACACTGACGATGACGCCTGAGACAGTCGAGTGACACACGACATCGACATCGAGGATCGACAGTGGCATGGCAGTGGATGTGGTGTCCACTGTAGTCAGTACTGTGTCACTGTGTCACTGTAGTGGTCAACACCGCACCGACCGACTGACATGACATGACGAGGTATCCGTTTTTGGTTTTCTAATCAGCTACGGCTCAGAGAGCCCTAAGGCGGGTATCTGTCAAACCCGGCCGGTGCACTGTGTGTGGATTATAAAAATAAATACGACAAGTCCAGAAGTCCAAAACCCCACTCGGTCCCACCCCAAAGGGTGCTATCCCGAGACTAAGAGTCATAAGACCCGACGACATACGGACATAATCATCAGAAAATATCTGCTCTCTCAGGGCTGAAACCCCCAAAAGCTAAGGCACCGCACAAGCCGTGTCCGATGCTACCTGGCAATAACAGACCAGGTCCCAAGAGAGCCTTCTACCCTAGGCCTAACATGCAGCAGGCATGAAGGTCACCCAGCCCGGGGCCCCCATGGAGGATACTATTGCCTACTGCATGCAATTACAGGTGGCCTAAGGCAGGAGCAAGTCCATCTGCCATCTACTGAGCCAACTGCCCCTCTGCGGGCTCTGCCTCCATGCCCCACTGGACACCCAGCTGCTCCAAGCACGCCACATCCTCCTTCTCCTGCTCCGTCAGCTCACCACCAGTGGCCGATGCGGCATCACCTGCAACAGGGCGGGCGGGCGGGACTCCACAGAATTCCACAGTTAACGGCAACTGTCAAAACCGTTCAGGGAGGGCCTCTTCAGGCCTCCGCTGATCAGAAAACCTCAGTTTTCCGATCAGCTCCAGATGACTGTCATACTGACAGTCATCCTCCGCTGACCAGAAAACTCTCAGTTTTCTAATCAGCTACGGCTCAGAGAGCCCTAAGGCGGGTATCTGTCAAACCCGGCCGGTGCAACACCACAAAGATCACCACAACACAGTGCACAATGGAGTCCAAGATGGCAAGGGGCAGGGCCTGCATACTGATCTGAGCATGGGGCATGCTCCTGGACACTGCCAGGCGGCGGTCCAAGCTCGAGGCCTTGTAAGTAGCACAGGCCGCTGACGAGCTCCAACCACCGAACTGATTGAACTCGTGGTCTGAAACCTGGTCAGCCTCCGCCACAGCCGTAGCCCCGCCAGACCGCAGAGACTGGGTCCCATACAGCTGCCTCAGCTCATCAGCATCCAACCCTGACGCCTCCGCCAACATACGGAACAGGTACCGACGCAACTGCTGATAGTCCAAAGGACCACCCGACAAGCAATCCTCCTCCGGCCGACGGGCAAACCGCCTACCATCAATCTGCTGAAACAGAGGCTCATGCGGCAGGACCCCTCTGCTAATCTGAATGTCAACCCACTGCTGGAGCAGCTCAACCGGGCACAACTCCTGCCCCGGAGCCGCCCTGACCACCTCAACTACCTGGCCGAACCGATACTTATCCGTCTTCCTCTGCTCGAGGAACAGGCACATGTGGGTCTCAAAGAACCGCACGTCCACCACCCGCAAGGACCCCGCACAGTCATACCGCATGAATGCCACCCACATAGACACCGTGACCGTAGCAAACATACGCCTAGTCACTCCCCCAGACCGAACCCAGCACACCGCACCCCGAACCACAAACTCATACTCAAGCGGCTCCTTCCTAGCCAACCTCCTGTCACCCAACCGGCGGTGAGCCGCCTCACGGACCGCAGCCACAAGCCTATGACCAGTGGGGTTCCTGTCTGCCGGAACCAGAGCATACTCATGGGCCCGAAAAATCATGCCAGAAGCAGTCTTAACCACAGAAAAGGTCTTGGCCGCATTGGCCACATACTGCAGATACAAGGCCACCGTGACCGGGTCAGCCACCACCGCAGTCCGAGGGGGGTCCCTCTCAGCACACCACCTCTGGTACCGCACAAAAGCCCGGGCATACCCATCAATGGTGCCCTGCTTCCTAGTCTCCAGCACCGCACCCTGGATGTCCCGCAGAAGCTGCCGCTCCAGAGGGTCCGTCTCCGAGAACCGCAAGCCATCCCAAAACTCCCCAGTGCCTATGGTGCCTGCAGAAAGGGCAGACCCCGCACGAGCCCACGGCCCCAAGAACACCTCTCACAGCCACCAAGAGTGCAACGGGACCCGAGGCCCGCGGGCTCCCTCTCATCAAAGGAAACCCGCACCACCAGGACCCGAAACCGAGGCAACCCCACCCCCCGCTCATTGGCCCTGCCAACAAGACCAGGGAGAAAGGTGTCCGCAGACGGCTGGAGCTCAGTCCACTGGACCACACAATCAGCCAATTGCACCCCATCCGGGCACAGCAGCACCCACCACGGCTGGAAGACCCACATAGGGGCCACCACCGTAGCAGCTGCCCTCTCCGCCTGTAGAAACAGGAGAAGCCTGCCAATCAACCGAAAAGGAGGGTTGCACCAATTCACGTGCTCCCTCCAGTCCGACTGACTGAAAGTGTCCACCCCAGAGGTGCCGGGGCAGTACCACGCACTGTTGAAACGGGGCAACAGACAGTTCTTGTCTGTTGCAAACCGATCACAAGTGTGCCAGTACCCCCCAGCAATCCAAGGATCCAGGAACTGAAAGATGGCCGGATTCAGCATCCAGTCATCATGATCCTGGATCTTGGACAGACCGTCCGACCGAACCTCGAACTCCCTGGGAACCCACAAGGACGACAACACCACACTCTCTGCCATACAAAACCAAAAAATCTCAACCGCCAGTGCATGCAGCTCCTCATGCCTGCTACCACCTTCAAGGACAAAGTGGACCGCTT
This sequence comes from Cymbomonas tetramitiformis, assembly GCA_001247695.2. Classification (NCBI taxonomy): domain Eukaryota; kingdom Viridiplantae; phylum Chlorophyta; class Pyramimonadophyceae; order Pyramimonadales; family Pyramimonadaceae; genus Cymbomonas; species Cymbomonas tetramitiformis. The sequence continues at coordinate 19,863 of LGRX02003815.1, read as the reverse complement.
GGTTATCACAAATAACCAGCACCCGCTTGCCCCGAAGACGGCCCGAGACACTGAAACCCCGGAGGGAGTCAAGGATACCCCGCAACTCCCTATGTGTAGAGGACCGCAGCCTGTCCTCCAAGGACAGGTAACTATGCCCCTCCAACTCAGGACCCCCCCTCGGGCCCAGGGCACTCTCCAGCCAAGAGCCCCATGCCACCTCAGATGCATCACAATGCTCAACCTCCAACTGCAAACCTGAACCCCTAGGCTCCCAAATGCCCCGCTGAAACTGCCTAAACTCATCACCCAACCAGAACTCAAGCTCCCGCCTAAAAGCATCCGAACCCGGGACATGGGATGCCCACGTACCCCAACACAAGGTGTCAGCAATCAGGACAGCCGCAGACCTAGTGAACAGCTTGCAGAGTGCACCAAGCACAAACCACTGAGCATTCACCAGGCCTGCAAACTTAGCCACAAGCCTCAGCGGCACCCGACGGAAGCAAGACAGGATCTGCTCTGCGCAAGCCCTGATCTTTGCAACCGCCTTGTCCGGGACAAACAGCCGCCTCCCTTGGAGGTCAATCCCAACCCCTATATGCACCAACTCACGGGTCAAAAACAGCTGGGACTTGGTCTCAGAGACCAACCAGCCTGCCAGCTCCACATCTCGGATAACCGAGCGGAGCTCACCCAAAGCAGCAGGATCCGTCAGGGAGGGGGCCCGCACCGCACAAATAAAGTCATCCACGTAGGGGTGCACCCGCACCCCCCGAGCCCGCCAACGGCCCACTAGCTCCCTGTTGATCTTAGTAAAGACCCAACAAGCCGGAGCCAATCCAAACGGCAGAACACAAAACTCATAGAAGACACCTAGCCACTCAACAGCCACATACTGCCGAGATCCCTCGTGCAGGTCAACGTGATAATAACCGGACTTATAGTCCCAGTAGAACAAGCCATCATCCGGCCGAAGCACATCAACAAACGGCTGTAAGGGCTCGTACCTAAACCGAGGAAAGTCAAGAAAGGAATTCAGGTACTTACCATTGAAAATCAGACGAAGCTTAACCCCATTGTTGTCCACCATAATCGGCAAGACAACCTTGGGCTTACGGGCCGCTCTCCGCACCGCTCCCATCAACTCACACTCTCGCAAAGCCCCCGTGACAAATTCCGGATACAAATTAGCCGACGAGTGATTGGGCAAGTGAATCGAGGGCGGGGGACGCCCGCTACTAAACCTCAAACTAAACCCGTGCTCAATCCAAGACATCACATAAGTAGAACGCACAAAAGTCCGCCAAAAGGAAGCGTGATCTCTAAGCCTGCCCGCAACTCGCGGCACAGCAACCCCCTGCTCAACGATCGCAACAGCATTCTCAAGCTCCTCTTCGGAAAACTCAACATCCAGACCTGGCAACAGCAACCCGCAAGCGAAGCACAAGCATTATGCATTATAAATTAGAAATTGTTACAGTTAGGCATTCCGCTCTAACATTGTTCAAGCCTGGCGTTCCGCCAAGGCACACAGCTCGGCATTCCGCACGAGAAAGTCTTTTGCTACTGCAAAGAGGCTACTGCAAGGCAGCATAAACAGAGGGCTCATCCCTGGCCACGTCCACGACCCCTGCCCGCAGCAGGCAAGGAGCACTGGTTCTGGTGGTGGCCCCATTGTCCGCATCGAAAACAAGTTAGGTTCTGGCTAAAGCCACGACCACCTCCAGCCCCAGCAGCTGGGGGAGGCGAGAAAGGAGGCAGCTGCTGCTGAACCGCAGGCCTAGGGCGCTGATCCCTGGCCTTCTGCTTGGCTGCATTGGCCTTCGCCTTTGCTTCATTCTCTGCCTTGACTTCTTTCCGCGCGCGCCTACACGCTTTGTCTTCCTCATCATTCTCAGCATACGAGCGTCTCTCTAATTTCTCAGCCATCTTCCAACCCACTTCAGTACCCTCGTCAACCACCATAGCCAAAATCTTCCCACGCTCTCTAGCACGTGCGACGCCCTTCTCAGCCGTCTCGACACAAAAGGCAAGAGCCTCCACAACATTGGAAGGGAGTTGCGTACCCTCCAAGGCTTTGCGAGCCTCATCCAACGCTGCCCCAGTAGCCACGTGAGCGCCATAGTGGTGCTTGACCTCGTCGAATTGCTTGCGGACGCCCTTGAAGGAGTCCTTCTCCAATCCCGCGCGAGTCAATTCTTGGCGATCGTTTCCAGGAAGCTCATCGTAGTCGACAGCGTCCAACCAAGGGCGCTTACGCGCCCCCCCAACCGCCTGCAACGACTCCTCACGCAGAATAGACAACCTACTCGTAAAAGTGGCCATCTGTCGCATCAACTTCTCCTGTGCTGGCGCAAGAGGATCTCCATTTTCTAAGGCTCTAGCGGCCTCCACATACGACGCGTGCGCTTTCAAATCATCAACCTTCTGCTGGCAAGCGTTGACGTCCGTGAACCAATCCATGTCGATAATTCAAAATAACAATATATACAAAAAATTCGAACTGAAGAATAGTAAAATTACAGCGCTGAAAAAACTCCACAGAATTCCACAGTTAACGGCAACTGTCAAAACCGTTCAGGGAGGGCCTCTTCAGGCCTCCGCTGATCAGAAAACCTCAGTTTTCCGATCAGCTCCAGATGACTGTCATACTGACAGTCATCCTCCGCTGACCAGAAAACTCTCAGTTTTGAATTATTTCAACAGCATTCTACACTCCGGTGTCTACACACTGAGACAGTTAACAGTCTGTAGCAGTGTCACTCGACTGTAATGAAAAAACACTTCCGTGTGCAGCTGCTGCTGCTGCTGTGCTTGACCTTGTTTCAAGTGCGTACTCGCTCTCGCTCATGTATTTTTTATTTCTACCGTAACTTTATGCTTGCGAGGATGTTTTCATGTGTAGCCACGATTGTTTTGCTGCGCGTCTTGGTCTTTAGCCAAGTGCGTAGGGGTGTCAAAAAGATAAATTGGTTTCTTGGTTCCTAGTCCAATGGACTAGGACAAGTTGGTTCGAATCCGACTCACCCCGCTGAATTTATTATTTTCTTGTGGTTACTTGCTAACTTGTTTTGCTTTTGCACGCAGAAATGAAGCTGATCTTTAGTTCTTCTAGTCTTTGAGCTCTTCGAGCGATTCGAGCTCTTCGAATTCTTTCATTGGTATGGTTCTCTCATATTGTTTACATGATCTGTCTTCAGTTTCCCTTCAACGCGTTTTGATCATACTTATTGAGACTCCTTGTGTGGGTTGGGTTTTTCAAACGCAGGTACATTGGAACGATTTCTTTTCTTTCTAGAGTAGAGTAGAGTAGAGTAGAGTAGAGTAGAGTAGAGTAGAATAGTTTGATTATCCCGCAGACTTGTTGTACTAGTGATATGTTGACTTTTGTTTGCAGAGTAGAGTAGGCTGTTTTTCGCAAGATCGCGCGTTTTGTTGAACTTTTCTTTTAGAGAATTGTGATCAACAACTCGCAAACATATTAGGGCTTAGAAAGCAGTGTAAATATAGTTGAATGATGGATACTACGTTCTTATTTTGTCTTCTATTCATTGTCATGCATACTTTGTGTATACCCATATTGCATTTGCGCATTCTAGCGAAAGAATTGTGTTCTTGAAAGCATCATTTTGCCACAAACAACATGAATGCACATTTGTACACACCCCGCCACATATGAAATTATGCAAGCTTGTATGGTGTGTGTGCATCTATCATGCACACACACAACATTCGTGTTTGTGTTTACATCTTCAATAGTGTGTACGTGTGTAGCAAGTGAACGCGCGTATGCTTTTAGAATGGGATAGCACAATGGTATGATACACTATTTGAACACTAACACTAGATTATGTGCACACTAACCGGTCGTTAGTGTGCACAAGGTTAGTGTGCTGTTAGTGTAGTGTTAGTGGTATATTAACGATATCCTAACGACACACTATCGGTATACTAACCATCCGTTAATGCTCAAAGTTAGTGTGCTGTTAGTGTAGTGTTAGTGGTATATTAACGATATCCTAACTACATACTATCTGTATACTAACCATCCGTTAATGCTCGCAGTTAGTGTGTCGTTAATATACCGTGAGTTAGTGTACCGTTAGTGTGCCGGTTAGTGTGTCAGTTAATGTCCTAACCACGCGTTAATCGTTTGAGTTAGTGTGTCGTTAAGGTACCGTTAAGGTATGTTGCACAGAATGCATGCCCTAACGGTACCTTAACGACGCAGTTAGCGTGCTATTAGTGTATGTACAAGCACACTAACGCGCCGTACTCTTATACAGTTAGTGTGTCGTTAGTATATCGTTAGTGCACGTACTAACGTTTTCTAAAATGGTAGGGGTCAGGGCACCATAACCTAATGGAGAACCTGAAATATGTCTGTGATATATATTCAGGTTGGACTCCAGAAAAAACAGTCGGGCACTCGCAGATACACACGAAGACTAAGATGAGATAATAAAATAACTTAGGTGTTTTATTATCTGTGCAAATGGTGAAAAGCTGACTGCCGACGTGGCACCTCAGGGCGAGGGGTGACAGAAGAGGCTGCTGATGACCTGTCAGGGTCATGACCGATGACATATGTGTCATACATGCCATACGTGTCATACCTGTCAGACATGTCATACCATGTCATGTCATGTCGTGTCATATATTATTATGACAGTCGTCAGTACGGTCGACCATGACTGTACATGTCGAGTCGCGTCATATATCATTATGACAGTCGTCAGTACGGTCGACGATGACTGTACACGTCGCCAGATGATAATGTCACATCATCTGTCATTATTCAAGGAAAGACTTGAATGACCCTGTCATCGAGAGTTCGTACGTCGAACTCGAAGATGGCAAAGCAAAGATACATCTTGAATACAAACAAGAACCATCTTGCTTTAAGCATGTGCGGAACATCACGCATGCACAGTATGAACGAACTAGTCGTTATTACAATACTGGTCGTTCAACCTACGTCTCGGGTTCACAACCCAATGGCGGTACCATCTAAGATGATGGGAGACGTATGGTACAAAGTGAGGAAGCGTTGTGCTTCAGCAGTTCTTCATTCAGAGACTGCAACTCACAACCCGCTTGACTGTTACAATTGTGTGTGCCGTTCAACAGCACAGTGTTTATTTGATATATTGTATAATATTTGTGGGCTCGCATATCAGCCCTAACATAATGGTATTCTAATTTAGCTCGTCAAGGCACGAACGAGAACTCAATTGTGTGCAGCGCATAGATATCATTAATTTGTGTTGACAGGTTGCGGAGCATATAAGGCGACGCACTCGCATAAATTGAATATTGATATATCTGCTGCAATAGCGAAGATAGCGTGCGAGAAAACTTTCGCGTTCACAGAAGCGCATTCGCAGAAACAGCTGATCGCACAGACTACACGATAAGGTGTGCATATGGCATACATCCGCGCAGCAATGAGACGTACTCGCATAAATGGTTCGTAAATGTATACATGTTCGCAGATGCGACGTGAAAGCATAATCATCAGCGGAATCGTTTCCGCGCGGAAAGTCATCAGCGCAGCATTACAATTTTCGTGATTGCACCAAATTGCTTTTTGTACGGCTTCATACATGTTGATGCGCGATATACTAATTTGCAGTTGGCAGCATGCGCGATGGTCACTAATTTGCAGTTGGCAGCATGCGCGATGGTCGCATATTTTTGCAGAAGTGGATCGCAGCTTACAGCATGCATGCCAAATACATGCGCGCCCTTGTATGAATCACGCTCGAAAATTGTTCAGAATGATATATGGCATAGTGGCCATCGACGGAATTTTGATCCGTATACATGTCAGCACTCGTATAATACGCTGATGAATGGCGACGACAATACATGCTTTTCATCAGCAGCGCGCCCTTTTGCATAAGTTATTTGCAGCATGCTATGAAAGATTTCAATTTGCGATGATGATGATGTCGAGATGTTGCTAAGATCAACTGCACAAATATTCTTAATCATCAGCATTCATGCTCATCAGAAATATAATAATGTGTGCACAATATGTGTGTGTGGATCAACACACACACACATGCACACATACACACACATCACTTGCAGCAATCACCAACATGCAGTATATGTATTATTATACCATGTATACATTTTATGCTGAGTGATTGCAATATTGTGAATTGTGCATGCATTAATAATACAGCTTGATCACGATACCAGCTGTAGAGTATATATATCAGTTTGATCACGTTAGCAACTGGTATACTAGCATCATGCTGTAATACATGAACATTGCATAAGCACATTGCAGTGCATGCTAAACTATATTAGAACCCATACAGTATAAGGTGCCTGTTCAGTAATCTTAACACAGTAATTAGCTCAATGTGACCCGGTGGAGTCGAGATACTCCTCGGACAACATATTGTTCTACTGTGGATTACTGAAAGGATACTCACCGGAGCTGTATGTGAAATATACCCAGCAACTCATTTTGTAAATGAGATTATTTTGGAATTACAATACTCCTAAGCTTAATATATCATGCTAGATGTATTCAGTGCATGGTATGCTGATAATCCTGCATGATGAACTGTCTGGAAATGTTGTAATGTCCAGAAGTTATTTTACTGTAAAGTGTGTAAAAGTTAACACACACACACACTGACAAAAGTTCTAATCAGTAAGCACTGCATGCATACACACACATTGCATTGTATGTATTAACATTCACTGATTCAAAGTGAATTGATTAACTTAAATATCTACTATGTGTATGATAATGTACATACCACTTTCCAAACACATGTGCATGGAAAGTGTCAGTGACTGCGATAGATAAGGGAGCAGGATAAGACAACATGCTGTAGGGCTGGATGGAGTTATCTCCAGACCCGAAGGCAAGATACTGCACCCATGAAACAGCTGGTAACTGTTGGGTGCAGTCCACTCGTCATTCCACATATCATCGCTGGAGCAATACCAACAACTACGTTGCATATTGACAGTTGATTCAGATTTGATCAGTTCAAATGCATGCAACTCTCAGATCAGTATCTACATGACATCTGATAATAGTTGTTAAGGACAACACACACATACAAATGTGTTGTGTTAAATTGCTGTGATTGTATCAAGCAATGTCCAGATATGTTCTAAATAAGAAATATCATTTTGATAAATCTTAGAGCACAGACCTATGCTCAGAACAGATCATAGATTGACAAATATCACTAAAGTGGATGTTCCTAACTGGATGTTCCCACTTAAGTTGATAACTTATATATCACCAAAATGTACATTTGCTGCCATGGGTTTAAATCAGTAAAACCCAGAAATGCTATCAACCATAGATGTTGATATACAGCACAATTCACTTATTTGCCATGAAATTTATCATGTGCAAAAGTGAAGTTTATTGCAGTGATTCTGTACTTTACATTCCACATATACACTGAGATATGTCACCGAGGCAATATATCAAATAGCCAAAAAAGCTGTAAAATGGGTAAAAAACTTCCACGCATGATTTCAAAATTGAAATTTCGACCCCATTTTATTTTGAATTATGATTCTATACCTATTAAGGTATCAGAAAAACATAATGACCATGGTCATATCTCGTGTAACACCCTAGATATTAGGTGTGTAATATATAGGGGTATACATGTTGGCTGTAACAAAATACGTAAAAATCCTCCACGCATGATTTCAAAATGAAAAATGTGTGTGGATTTTTTTTGTTGATCTGACTATTCAGCTATCAACAAATATTCCCTGATTTATACAGCACTTGTAACACCCTGTAACACCCCTAAAATTAAATGTGTGTGTCAGGGGTGTAACGTACCCTCTGAAAACCACCTTACATTCATTTAGGTATTAAATGCAGTTTTGCTTAAAAACCTTTGCAAAAAAATTATACTGCTTATTTTTTTACCTATTATAGGGTTACTGATACCATGTAACACCCTAATCATATTATTGGGTGTATGGGCCACTGTAACATTACATGCCCTAAAATGCTACTATAATTTCGATAAACTTCGTATTTAGCATTAACATATCATGCTGTTGTCAACACAGACATGATTATATATCGGGCAACAACCCAAGAACTGTGACAGATGCTTCCTATATGGAATGCATGCTATTATGAGGTATTGGCAATTGACAACTGCCACTATATCACACACTTCCTTGAGGGGGGAAGAAGGTGGATATATATATATACTTACCTCATTATTATGTACGAATATACTACATGTATGTAAACATACCGATATACCACATATAACATATAAATCACACACACTCAGTTAGGCAATTAGCTGAAGGTATTTTTGTGCTGTGTTTTGTTTTTAGATGGTTACTATCGAAGAGGAAGAGCATGAGATTCCTGATATCAACCCAGATCATTCGACTTGGTTTTTCGACATCCTCGGTTCATACGATGCATACAGTCGGTTTAAAATCCCGAAGTGGATCGCTGGTTATGCTGACACACTAACCAGATATGACCACATAGGCTATTATGACAATGTCAGTCGCATGAAACCAGATATGAGCCGGTACAAGGATCCTGCCAATGAGCCTCAGGCACCAGAAGCAGAGTATACAGAAGACAGTCTTCCGATGGTCTTTGTAGATCCAGATGCAGATTCAGTACCAGCACCAGCTCCACCAGCTCCACCCAGTTTGGTCCCCAAGGTGAAAATGACACCACCTAGGGAATTCAAAACAGGACAGGACGCAGAGGTCTGGTTGGATACAGTGGACAGATATTTCCAGTTCACTTATCCAGGTGTCAATGATAAGGATTTGATCACAGTGTTTCTTACTCTCATACAGAATAACGATAGACACTATTTCCAGGTCTTGGCACAACAGCCATATGTCACTTATGAGATGGTCAGACAGACATTCCTCAGACAATTTGGTAATCCTCATAAGAGATCAGTAGCCAAGAAACACCTTATGGCACTGACTCAAGGAACCCAAACCTTTGCAGATTATTTGCGCACATTTACATCACTGGCTTCTCTAGCAGCAGTTGATTTGAATGATGTGCTAATAAAGGACAGATTCGTCACCAGTATGGATTCTGATCTCCGCAGACAGTTCCAACTCAGATACCTGACAGAAGAGCAGAGGAACAATCTGTCGTGGCAAGAAACCACACAGGTATTGCTTGATTTGAACTACGTCATTCACTCAAAGCAATCAGAAACCCTTCATTATCGGGGTCAGAAGGAGCAGTCATCTGGAGGTCCAGCCAAGAAGGATAATGACAGAGGACGTGGCCAGAAGCCATATGACAGATCCAACAGAAATCGGAATTGGAATCAGAGTGGCAGCCAGAACTCCAATCAGAATCGGAACAAGGGAAAAGGTGGTAAAGGCAAGGGCAAAGGAAAAGGAAAAGGAAAATCACAGAATGATAAGACTTGCAATCGTTGTGGTCGTCCTGGTCACATCGAGAAGGATTGTTATGCCACCAAGACCGATGATGGAAAAGATATCAAGGGAAAGCCACCAGCTCAGAATCCTTACCCGAATCGGAGACAGCAGCAGCAGAATCAGGGTGCTAAGGATGGGTCTGGCAAACTCGTCAATTCGATCAACACCTTGGTAAAGGAACTGAAGAGTCAGCACAGCATCAATGCAGCAATTGCAACTCCAGATCCAGTTCCATCAGCTCCAGCTCCTCAGGGAAACTCTCAGGGTACTGCACAGGTACCGGTGTTGAGAGCACCCCGAGGGTAGATCAGCCTGAAGATGCCACTGAAGCAAGTGGCCGGGTTGAGAGTATCTCAGAAGAAGTCCTTTCCAGTCTGACATTACAGTTTCAGCAGATGGTCAATCCCTCAGAGCACATCGCACAGATGCAGTCTCAAACAGCACAGCTGAAATCACAGAAGAAGCTGTTGTTGTACAAAGGGAAAGTATACGGACAGAGTACTCACATTTTGGTAGATCCAGGAGCCACATCGTCTTTCATCGACAGACAGTTTGCTGCTCAGCTTGGTATAGCTCCCACAGATTCCTCATCATTTTCAGTGGGATTGGCTGGAGGAAGCCAACTACCATGCACATCCTATCTTCCCAAGGCTACATTTTCGCTGGGCAAGTATAAGGATGCAGAAGATTTCTACATCATTGACATGAAACCATTCACTGTCATTCTGGGTCAAGATTGGTTGGAGAGGAGGAATCCACACATTGACTTTCAGACCAAAAATCTGACGATCACTAGGAAGCATTCATCAGGCTCCAGTATTCGCACAGTATTGTCCAGAGTTGAGCAGACTCCAGACTCAGATGACCTTCCTGAAATGGAATTGGTCAGCGCCACCACCATGAGGAAGCACCTTCGTCGCATTCGATCCAGTGGTTCGGCTGAAGAAGCCGTAGCTTATCTCTTCTTTCTCTCAGAGGTCGATGGTGAACTGGTCTTTGCAGCATCAGACTCAGACACCACTATGGAAGACCCCGAGGTCACAGCAGCACGTGATCAAGTGAGAGAAGACTTTTCAGACATATTCCAGGAGGATCTTCCAGCTGGTCATAGGCCAGAACGGTTTGAAGGTGGTTATCATCGAATCAACATTGAACCTGGGCATAAGCCACCATCACAGCCAGTACGTACCATTCCAGTACCCATGATGGAGGAGCTCAAACGGCAAATCATTAAATATGTCGAGTTGGGTATCCTTCGTCCATCATCATCGCCATATGGGTGCCCAATCATCTTCGCTCCTAAGCCAGGGGGAAAGTGGAGGATGTGTTGCGATTATCGTGCCCTTAACAATATCACCATAAAGGACACATATCCGTTGCCACCCCATGATACCCTTCTTGAACAACTTAAGGGAGCACGCTGGTTCAGTAGATTTGATTTCAACCAGTTTTTCCACCAGATCCCCATTCATCCAGACGACATTCATAAAACTGCTATCCGCACCAGATATGGTTCTTATGAATGGACAGTTATGCCTTTCGGATTGACCAATGCACCTGCAACAGCTCTTCGTGTAGGAAACCGGGCATTCTTCGACTTCATTGATCAGTTCCTTGTCATATTCATGGACGACACTATTGTATACAGTCCAGATTTTGACAGCCATGTGAAGCATGTTCGACAGTTCCTCCAGCGTTGCAGAGATCACCAGTTCTTCATCAGGCCTTCCAAGGTGGAGTTGTTCGTCAGATCTATAGACTTTATCGGACATCACATCTCTGAAGCAGGCCTATCCATCATCGAAGACAGAATCCGAGCAGTCATGGCAATTCAGCCTCCAGTGTCTTATGGTCCTACCGTTGGAAAGCAGCCTCTACGCCGTATGGCTAAAGATGACAAGTCATCCCTTCGGTCATTCTTGGGCATGGTCGGTCAATTCAGGAGATTCATACCAAAGTTCTCCAAAGTTGCCGAGCCGCTCAATCGTCTCCTTAAAGATAATGCAGAGTTTGTCTGGGAATTTGAGCAACAGCAGGCATTTGATAACCTCAAAAGTGCCATCTGTAACGCTCCACTATTGCAGCTCCCAGATCAGAAACTGCCATCTATTATGGAGGTCGATGGATCAGGCACACACGTTGGTCAAGTGATACTCCAGGATCAAGGAAAAGGTATGAAGCCATGTGGCTATCACAGCGTCACTCTATCCGATACACAGAGACGTTGGCCTATTCCTGAGATCGAGCTATTTGCCATTGTGGAAGGCTTCCGATTCTTTCGCCACATCTTGTTGGGAGCTCCTGAGACCATAGTACGCTCAGATCATCAGCCACTGGTTTATTTCCAGACCAAATCCACACTGAGCCCCAAACAGGCACGGTGGTTGGATGAGCTCTCCGAGTACAACTTCCGTATAGAGCATATTGCTGGCGATAAGAATAAGGTCGCAGATGCACTCACTCGTATCTCTGCACTTTTTGAACTCACTGATTGTCTTCAACACATGGACATCAGCGAGGTCATTCCATCTGCAGATCCTACATTCATTGCTCTTATATCCTCTTCATCAGCTCATCAGCTACACGACATCATTATATCCGAGTATGATCGTGACACATTTGCACAGACTATATTGGCTAAGCTGACATCATCGACTTCGTCACAGTCAGTCAGCAGCTACAGCTTCGAGCTCATTCAGGGGTTGATCTATCGTAAGACCATATATGGCAGACAGCTGTACATTCCACCAACAGCTAAAGTCCCCACAGATGACGGTGAGATCACACAACTTCGCCACATTCTTCTTCATGAGTGCCACTCAGCCACTATTTCTGGTCATGTAGGCAAAAATCGCATGCTTCATCTTCTGCGTAGCCGGTATTATTGGCCAGGAATGACAACGGCAGCCATCAAGTACATTCGGGAGTGCCCCGTTTGTCAGCGCCAGAAAACGAGGCGACACAAGCCTTATGGTCAGGCACATATACGATATTCTGTGCCTAAGACAAAATGGCTAGATGTATCTCTTGATTGGATCACTGATGACCTGCCTATCACCACTAATGGGCACGGCAGTATATTTGTGGTAATGTGCCAATTCTCTCATCGCTGTCATCTCATCCCCTTCAGCATGACCTGGACAGCTCAGCATACTGCTTCTATCTATATGCAGCATATCTTCAAGCTCCATGGTCTTCCGAGGAACATCATCTCAGATCGAGACCCCAGATTCACCTCTACATTCTGGCAGACACTGTGGAAATCTACTGGTACGAGATTGTCCATGACGTCATCACACCATCCACAGTCGAATGCTGCCAATGAGAGGAGCCATGCCTTCATTGAGGATATCCTCAGAGCTCAGATACTTTTCAAATTGTTGAAAAAGAAAAAATGTAACATACTCCTACCGGAGACGTGATATTATTAGGTGCTCAGCGGTCAAGCCTGCCCCTCTGCCCTAACTGCTATTACCCAGTCCAGTGCACTAGAGAGTTTAGCCCTTGGGTTCTGCTAGGTGGTCTATGCCATGCTAACAGCATCTAGTCTGCAGCCATGCCTCATAACGGGAGGCTGCAGGATGAGGGCCTACGCCGGCAGGTCAAAGATGAAACCTAGTTTAACACCCACCTAGCAGAAAGGGTGGATGCAAGAACCCCCGACTAGTGGAGCACGAACAGCAACGAACACGCTCCCAATCGGAGATTCAACTAGGGCGCCTATCCAAAGATACAGGCAGGTCAGTGAGCTGACGTGTAATCACTGTCAGCCCCAGGGTTACCACTGTTTGTGAATGGGCAGTTTACAGTCAGGTTCTAGGATGTTCTGACAGAATATTGTGGTCTGTTGCTGCCACTTCCAGAATCCACGCCGCTGTCGCCGCTGAAAAACCCCCGGATGCGTCGTGATGTGGGGGACGAAAAGCGGTGTCCGGCCTTTTGCTCAGCTCTCGCGAGTGGCCACCTGTGATGGCTCTTGACTAACACAAGCAAGGCCAAGCAGTGCGTTCAGTGCAACACACTAGGGAAGTACGCATCGGCGTTGGATCCTAAATGCACGAGTCGTGCACGTCAGTGTCCAAGCCGTCTGCCTCGTGCCAAGGGTCCTCGTACTCGAGGTCGGCAATGTCCTCGTCCTCGTGGCTACCAGGCTGCTCTGCTGCCTTCCCCTTTTTGCTGATTCGCGGCGGGCTTGGCGGCACCGATGGCGGCTTTCCGCTGCGCTTCTCACCAGGAGAGGGCGGTTGCTCTGCTGTCGATGTCCGCACGACGTCGCTGAAACTGCTGAAATCGCTGACTGCTCCGCTGCCAGATGGCGGCGCAGCCAGACTGAAGTCTGTGGGCTGCACTTGCCCAGAGACTTCGCCAAACGTGAATTTACCGCCTGGCACTACGGTTGGCATAGGGGAGCTGGTCGTGAAAAAACCCGTAGCTGCTGGCGGATGGTTCCGCTCCTCAGCTCTTCCCCTCGCCTTATGCCTCTGCGAGCTGCGTCGTTGCGTTCTGGCGCTGGGCCCCTGCGTGTGGGCGGTGCCTTGCGCGGATGGAGGAGGCGGAAAAGTCGATGTAGTCGCCAAGCCCGTCACGGTTTTGCTAGCCCGCTGGAATGCGGGAAAGCAAACCGTTGCTGCCGTCGCCACTGCACGAGTGGCGTGCAGAGCCAAGTATGTCAGGTTCTGCTGAGGCGTGAGCGCGATGGTCTCGCCGTCACCGATGCACTCAGGCAGGGGTGCCCCTTGCCTTCGTGCAAGCCGTTGGGCTCTCAGCGCAGCCTGAGCCGTGCTGATGAGCAGCTCCAAGCTCATTTCCGCAGCTTCGTGTTGCGGACTGGTCGCTAGTCCGCTCGATGCCGGCTTTCGCCCCCCCATATCGTGAAAGCGCGCTTTAACACAAAATTCCTGCGTTAAATTTCAATAATATCTTCCCTTTACCCATTTAATCTCCTGAAATTTATCATAAAATTTTTCGTGCAAGCAGCGTCTCGCAGCCGTCACCAACTCTCCCCCAAATTGTTGATTCATGATTTGATTTCACCATCCTCTGGTTTATAAACTGATTAGATGGTATTTTTTCGTCCTCAGGTGTTGTTGCAATGATACTTCAGCCAATTCGTGGGAGGACAAGTTGCCTCTGGTGGAGTTTGCAATTAACAATACCGTTTCTGCATCAACTGGTTATTCACCATTTTATCTCGACTCGATGGCGCAACCACTTTCGCCTCATGACCTGGTTATCACTATTCCGCCAGAAGCTCCTGTTCCAATACAAAGAGCTATTCGAGATCATTTTGACCAGTACTCGGCTGTTCATGCCAACGCGGTAGACAACATTTCCCGAGCAGCAGAAATTAGCCAAGCCAGATTCAATAAGACTCACATGCCTAAGCAGTTTGCAGTTGGGCAGAAAGTTCTTTTACGGACCGAGTTTATTCAATGGACTGGTTTGACAGAGGCAGGCAGACACTTTAAGCAGCCATATATTGGGCCGTTCACCATATCCAAAGTGCTTAGCCATGGGCGTGCATACGAGTTAGATTTCGGAAACCTCGATATCCGTATTCATCCGGTACAGCCTGTATCCAGATTAGAGCTGTACAATGACTCGATCCAAGCACCTTTGCCTCTGCCACAGATGATCACCGAAGAAGGGCAACCACTGTTTGAGATATCACATATACTCTCGGATAAGTTCACTAGAGGTGTCAAATACTATTTAGTGCGATATGCAGGCTACGGCCCTGAGCATGACACCTGGGTCAAAGCCACAGAGCTGACCAATGCAGCAGACATTATAGCTGCCTATGAAGGCTAAACATTATATTAAGCCTTATGCCCTTACTTCTTGTAATATATACTAATACATGTCGATCATCTATATAACCTTGCTCTTAATGTTTTATCATTATGTTGCATAGAAGCGGGAAATTGATCCTTCCTTGCTAAAGGTGTAGTGAGCCTTGTTCAAAATCATACCCTTGCACAGATACGCATACATGCGAGATATCATATCTGTGGATAAATAAAAACTGCTATATGCTACCTTTGCCAAAGCCGCCGTGGTTTGTCATCGGATTCTTGGCCAGTCATCCGCGCTACCGGAGATATCGACTGAGGTAGACGGAGTTGTGATCCTAAGTTGTGCTTGACAAACATAACTAAAGAAATTTCACATTAGTACGTGGCGAATCCATTCTCACTCATCGCGATAGATGTTCGTCAAAGCGTGCGTACTGGACCATATCAGGAGTTTGGCAGACGGGTGAGGATTTAAAGTGGACTTATAAAGACCCTCCGATATCTCGTAAGCAGGGCCTTCTCCGTTTGCATTAAAAACAAGCCCCAAAATCGGGCTCCCCATCGCTACCTGTGAACCTCCATAGTAGCTTCAGGAGGGGAGGAAGGGTTGGGTGCACTATATAAGGCCGAGTATCGTTCGTTAAAACGTCGATCATCGTTCGCAAAGGCGTCGACGGCTAGCGCAAATAATCCGTAACGTAGACTTCGGATGCTTTGAATCGTCACTCTGACGCACGATACGTGTGGATCAATCAGTAATCCAGCGTCAATCTGCATCACGAAACGCAATTCATTGAACCTTCAAAGGTGGGCTACATCCTGAGAACTGTAAGGTGAGGGACTAAAGTGGACTCAGTTCCCCCCAATAACCTAAAAACACCATGAGAGACGCCTCAAATCGGTGTAAGAAGATTGGTACCAGCGAGAAGCGACAACAACAAAGACATCATAGACATATACAAAGGTATGCCCGTTGTGAGGTCACAACTCTTTTAAGATGGGAGATCTGTCAGGGTCATGACCGATGACATATGTGTCATACATGTCATACGTGTCATACCTGTCAGACATGTCATACCATGTCATGTCATGTCGTGTCATATATTATTATGACAGTCGTCAGTACGGTCGACCATGACTGTACATGTCGAGTCGCGTCATATATTATTATGACAGTCGTCAGTACGGTCGACGATGACTGTACATGTCGCCAGATGATAATGTCACATCATCTGTCATTATTCAAGGAAAGACTTGAATGACCCTGTCATCGAGAGTTCGTACGTCGAACTCGAAGATGGCAAAGCAAAGATACATCTTGAATACAAACAAGAACCATCTTGCTTTAAGCATGTGCGGAACACGCATGCACAGTATGAACGAACTAGTCGTTATTACAATACTGGTCGTTCAACCTACGTCTCGGGTTCACAACCCAATGGCGGTACCATCTAAGATGATGGGAGACGTATGGTACAAAGTGAGGAAGCGTTGTGCTTCAGCAGTTCTTCATTCAGAGACTGCAACTCACAACCCGCTTGACTGTTACACTTGTGTGTGCCGTTCAACAGCACAGTGTTTATTTGATATATTGTATAATATTTGTGGGCTCGCATATCAGCCCTAACATGACCCATATGTTCTCCCGGGTGGAGGATGTTACAAAGATGATTTCTCAGATGTCTGTATTATTGCCATTGATAGCCCTCCGAGCCAAGACTTTCCTGCTCATGACTGGAGTGGGACGCAGAAAAAGATTGCAAGGTGGTACATCAATGTCCTTCCTGAGAAGAAGATTACTGACAGAAGACTGAATTGCACCGGAGTTGACCCTGAGATCTGGCAGGAAGTCCTGGGTGAAAGGAACGTTGTCATCCCCGACAGCCTCTGCCCGTGGCCCCTCTCGCAGGAGACCCGACAGAGTGCCCACCCAACAGAATATATACTACGGAGGACACTGTGACACGTCCTACACGAACAAGGACAACAAACCATTTGCAGGGACTGTAACGTGACCCAAAGAACTTACATTGATGGGATACCTTCCGAAGCACTTTGGACAGGTTCCTAGCACCATAGGGGTTCACCAGAGAAGACTGAAGCCTCTCCTCAAGAAGCTTTCCAGGCTGTGCAGAACTGCAGATACCACACCCGCATTAGACGTGACGCCTTCCTTAATGGTCATGCTAGAGTCGAGAACCATGACCCTTTCAGAACCACTCTTAGCCGAATTACTGGTATCACTGAAGAAGAAGCTGTTGAAAGAGCAAAACATGTTTTTCCCCTGACCTCGCCCTTGAATGACTATCATCTCCACCCTTTCTCTTCTCTTCATTCAGGTGAACACTTTATTAACACTCCCACCCCCTTCCCCACCCCCCCCCTCCTACCCAGTCACTCTCCATCCCCACACTCCGCTCCCTCCGCCCCTGGCCTTCCCGACCTCCTCCACCACTGCCCTTCCTCCGCCTCGCTCGCCCTTTTCCACCACAGATGAAGCCTGTGCTAGGAGGCAAGCACAAGAGCAAGAAAACGGCTAAGTATAAAACGCAGGAGTACTCAGTACGGAGTACAGTAGGACCGATCAGAATGATGTTGATGTGAGGTGCCTAGACTGTTGTACGGAGTACTCAGTACAGTTGAGTTATGGAAAGAGTTCCTGAATGTATAAGAACTCTAAGAGTAACCCGTTTCGGGGAGATGAACTGAACTGAAAAGTAAAACATAAAAGTAAAGAGCCGTAACTGCTGTATATTGTGTATTGAAAGCATGCACTGATAGCAAAAGCATAACTATTAAGATTTACGAAACCGAAGTCTTGTAGTTGACCAATCGTAAGCATACCTCGTGCGGTCGTTTAATAAGTGTAGAATAGTATAAGTCCGAAACCGTAAAGAAGAGAAGAAGTCAAGTGTGGACTCCTACAAAATGGTAATTAGTTCGTGTTTTCACGTTGCTTCCTTGTCTTTCTTGCGCAAATTCTGATCAACCCGCCCCGCCTTGTGCGATTAGTTAGCGAGTACTTGCACTACGAAATCGAGAATGCCTGTGCTCTCGTTCTTGTTGCGCGGTGGTGTGTGGGATTGATGGTTCCAGGTTGCTTGGAGCCGCGTCGGTGTGGAGAAATCTAGCTCGACGACAATCTTTTAAGGTGCGAGCGTTGCCTTGGTCCTAGCACGCATACACGCATAGCACGCATATCCGTGCTTTTGGACTCGCAGGTGCGGGAAGACCAAATCGCCTCCGTTTTTCGGCAATTCCGACCCTTCGCGGCGGAAGCGCTGCGCAAATTTTTCAATTTTGCGTAAGCCTTTGCTGAAATTCGGGGTTGGTTCGGGGTTTCCCCTACCTTTAATTTAGCCTTCTAGTCCCCCCTATTCGGGAATCTCCGCGCTTCGGCCGGTGTGCTTACTTGTGCTCGCGCGCGAGTGGCGTATTCCTGGGATCGGGTGCTAGTTGCCACGTGTGTCGTGTACACTTTCGGTTTTGGCTAAATTAGATCTCACGCATAGCACGCATACTATGCCCATGTATTCAGATGAAGAGGAATGCCTCGGTCGGTCGGGCCGGCGTGGGGGGGGTCGGGCCGGCGCCGCCCCCGGCTCAGCCGTGGGGTCCGGTCGGTCGGGGTCTCGCGCTGCAGGCCTGTCGGTTGGCCCAGGCTCTGGGGAGTTCTGGGGCGCAGCTGGCGGGTCAGACAGCCGGGATTGGCGCTCCCGTGAGAGGGGGGGGGAGTGCGGCGCGCGCTTGCGCGCCAATACGGCGGTGAAGCCCTCGAGGTTACACCGGCGCGCACGCCCCTGAGAGCCCCTCCAGGGTTGTCTGGTGGGCCCCGTAGGGCCTCGCCACCAAAAGCCCCTTCACCAGCGAGGGTCAGTGGAGCTGAGCCAGTGTCCGAGCTCGCATTGAGCTCGGCGCTACGGCAGCCGGCGCGCCGGAAGCGTGCGTCGCCCGAGGCTCCGGCACCGCCGGCGGCAGGTGCCGGCTCCGGGTCGGACTCGGACCGCTCTGCTAAGGGGTTGAACCCCTCGGCAGCTCCCTTCTCCCCACTCCCTGCGTCCAGCAGGAGTGCGAGTAGTAGGGTCGTCCGTCAGGAACCGACGTCGGGACCGGCAGCATCCTCCCTCTCTTCCCTCGTGGGGAGCGAGCAAGGGAATCTCATCAGTGCCCCAGGGCGCTTTGAGGTTTACCGAGCCAGTGACTGGAGTCCCCCGGCAGAAGGGGAGTCTGATGATGTCCGGCGCCCAGAGCAGCTAGACGTCGTCCAGTCACGGGGGCGCGAGTCTCGCATCCAGCCCAATCCGGCTTGGCGAGGAGAGCGACGTCAGTCCATGCTCGCATTGGCCCTCCGTCAATGGAGCACCTGGGCGCTGAATTCAGCGCAACGACGTGCGAGAGTCTCCCTGCCATCTCGTCAGCGCGCAACAGCGCGGCTTGCGTGGGTCGCATGGAGGGCCGGGACGGACCAGTCAGCGCATCAGCGCGAGCTCCAGCGCCTGGCATTCCAAGCGTGGAATGACGTCACCCAACAGGTCGCCCAACTTCAAGGCCTGTTTGACAAAGGCAGTCGGCGCCGGGTCGAGTCCTCTTTCGCAGCATGGCGCCAGGATGTCGTCCAGACACAGGGTCTGTGGCG